>RXON01001066.1:0-79543 GCA_009667805.1 Leptobrachium leishanense | reverse complement strand
TTTACAATCTAAGAGGAGAGGGGACCCTGCTCCAGAGCTTACAATCTAAGAGGAGAGGGGACCCTGCGCCAGAGATTACAATCTAAGAGGAGAGGGGACCCTGCCCCGGAGCTTACAATTTAAGAGGAGAGGGGACCCTGCTCCAGAGCTTACAATCTAAGAGGAGAGGGGACCCTGCTCCAGAGCTTACAATCTAAGAGGAGAGGGGACCCTGCTCCAGAGCTTACAATCTAAGAGGAGAGGGGACCCTGCTCCAGAGCTTACAATCTAAGAGGAAGGGGGACCCTGCTCCAGAGCTTACAATTAAGAGGAGAGGGGACCCTGCCCAGAGCTTACAATCTAAGAGGAGAGGGGACCCTGCCCCAGAGTTTACAATCTAAGAGAGAGAGGGACCCTGCCCCAGAGCTTACAATCTAAGAGGAGAGGGGACCCTGCCCCAGAGCTTACAATCTAAGAGGAGAGGGGACCCTGCTCCAGAGTAGGGATGAGCCGAACACCCCCCGAGTTTGGTTCGGGCCCGAAACCGAACTTCCCAAATGTTCGGTTCCGAACCCAAACCCGAACTCAATGCAAGTCAATAGGGCTCAAAATTCGGTTTTTGGAGTGCCCTCCAAGTGGGTATATATGCTAGATATTTGCCATAAAAGGTGTATGGGGGTCCGGGTAGTGCCCTGGGGGACAGTAAACAAGGTCAAAAAGTTTTAAAAAAAACGTTTTTAATGGACAGTGAGTTTTCCATGAAATAAGGGTTAAAATAAAAACGAAATTCCTTCAAATATTCGTGCCTAGGAGGTCCCCATAACCTGCCCATGAAGTGGCGGATTTCTAGGATGTATAGAGACACCTAAAAAAAAAATTCGTTTCAAATGACGGTAAATGCTTTTCCTTTAATCTATCCATAAACAACTGCTTGGGGCGGCAGTCTGTATGAAAAGAGGAGGCATTTTCGTACACGCAGAAAAAGTTTAGTGATTTTTTGGCTAAATTATTGTGAAACTTATGCAGGCTTTGGATGAAAGTAACAATAGGTGCTTTAAAATTGAAAAGATATGATTCTGGTCAAGGCGTCAGTGCACCCGAATATTGTGCCTTTGGTGCCAGCAAGTATCATCATACAGTAACCCCTCTGTGGTATTGTGAAAGAATGCAGGGGTGGACCATGTGGTCCTAAATTGAAAAGATTTTTTATCTGGTAATGGGCGTTAGTGCACCCAGATATTGTGCCTAGGCTTGTTCACCGATTTTTTTTTTCGGTTCGATTCGGTTCGATTTGTTCGGCTGTTTAAAATTTTCGATTCGGCTCGTTTCGACCGATTTCTGTTTCGATTCGGTTCGGCTCGTTTTTCGTGTACATTTTTTTTTCGGAATATCGACCATTTTTCGTGTTTTCGGGTCACTTTGCTCGTTTTTTGTATCGACTTTTCAGAAATTTCGGAAATTTTCGTTTTTTCGGAACTTCTGTTCTCCTCATTTCAAAGTGTCTACGATAATTCTGGCGATTCTATCGTGTTTTTTTTATTAAATAAAGATCCTTTTTTTCTTATGAACAATTGAATATACATTTCACAACTTTATTTAATCATATTAAAATGGTATGAAAGCCAAGGAACAAAAAAAATGAACACAACGATTTAAAAAACGCTAAACTGACCCGAATGCCACAAGAAACAAGTGATACGCATTTACAAATACAAAATTTACAGAATCAGCGATATAACCGATAATAGTTAAATATACGATGTCCAGAATTACCGAAATGCGAAAATCACGAATGGAACCGAAATCATAAATAGAGCAAAAATAAATTTTGATTTGACACATTTCAAGTCCATTCGAAAAATCCGAAAATTTTTCGTTTCGGCTCGGAAAACTTTTCGGATCTATCGGTTTTCGGGTCCGACCCGATTCAGAAATTCGGCCGAATTCGAAGACACGAATCGGGAAATTTCGTGAAAATTCCGAAATTCTGAAACCCGAAACGCACATCCCTAATTGTGCCTTTGGTGCCAGGCCAGCAAGTATCATCATACAGTAAACCCACTGTGGTATTGTGGAAGAGTGCAGGGGTGGACCATGTGATCCTATATTGAAAAGATATGATTCTGGTCAAGGCGTCAGTGCACCCAGATATTGTGCCTTTGGTGCAAGGCCAGCAAGTATCATCATACAGTAACCCCTCTGTGGTATTGTAGAAGAATGCAGGGGTGGACCATGTGGTCCTATATTGAAAAGATATGATTCTGGTCAAGGCGTCAGTGCACCCAGATATTCTGCCTTTGGTGCCAGGCTAGGAAGTATCATCATACAGTAACCCCTCTGTGGTATTGTGGAAGAGTGCAGGGTTGGACCCTGCTATTCAAAAAATTAAAATTATATAAATCTGGCACAGGCGTCAGTGCAGCCAAATATTGTGCCTTTCATGGCAGCAAGTGCATTCACACCGTAACCCTTTTGTGGTATTGTGGAAGAGTTCAGTGCTGAAGGTTATGTGCATGCAGAAGACATCCCCGATCTATTCCGTTACGTCAGCATCAGGGGATTGCTAGCTGCTGATCCAGGACTGATTCATTTTTATAAATGTCGGCCGGTCTACAGAGTCGGTGGACAGACGCACTCTTTTGTCTGTGACAAAACCTCCAGCGGCACTAAACGTCCTTTTGGAAAGCATGCTAGATGAAGGGCAACCTAGTAGCTGCATAGCATATTGGCTAAGTTCTGGCCAGTGATCCAATCTCAACACCCAGTAAGCCAGTGGATCATCTGCTGGAAAGGTATCCAGGTCTGCCCTTGCCCCTAGGTAGTCCTGCACCATACGGTGAAGACGCTGGCAATGGGTGACTACATTTGATGTCCCTGGGCGTCGAGGACTAAAAAAATGTAAAAATGCATCAGTCAAGCGGCCCTGGCCTTTCACCACTATTCCTCTGATCACCCGCAGCCTCAGAAGCACGTGTGTCAGCACTTGGTAATCTACCAGTGCCTGGAAAGGTGTTACACAAGTGTCGCTTTAGAGTGTCCTCAAGATTTTTCATCCTGTGCTCCCTCTGTGCGGGCAGGATGAGCTCTGCAACTTTCCCCTTGTATCGTGGATCAAGAAGGGTTGCCAACCAGTAATGATCCCTCTCCTTGATAGCGCGAATCCTGGGGTCCTTTAGCAGGCTTTGCATCATTAGGGAGCCCATGCAGCGTAGGTTGGAGGTGACATTAGCTTCCGAGTCTTCCTGGTCAAAGAGGATGACCGTATCGTGCACTTCCTCCTCCCAGCCACGCACTAGCCCTTGTGTTTCTGGGCACACAAAACCCTTCCTTGAGGAATCACCACCTTCAATGCCCCCACTACTTAAATATTCTGCCTCCTCCTCCTCCTCATCCTCCTCCTGTCTGATCTGAGTAGGACCCACTGGAATGCTGTCTTCGGAAAGACTGGGGCCTTGAGAGCTAGGGAAGGCCTCCTCTTCCTCCCGCTGCTCTGCCTCTAGAGCCACATCTATAATTCCCCACATAGTGTGCTCCAGCAGGAACACTATAGGAATTCTGTCACTGATGCATGCACTGTCCCTGCTCACCATCCTCATTGTCTCCTCAAATGGTGACAGTACAGTGCATGCATCCTTGATCATCAGCCACTGCGGGGGGGAAAAAAACCAAGTTGACCTGAACCTGTCCTTGTGCCATACTCACATAGGCACTCGTTGATGGCCCTCTGCTGCTTGTGCAGACGCTGCAGCAATGCTAATGTCGAGTTCCACCTGGTGGGCATGTCACAGATCAGACGGTTTGTGGGAAGGTGGAATTCTCTTTGAATTTCTGCCAGGTGAACACTTGCTGGGAATGACTGTCTGAAGTGGCTGCAGACTTTTCTGGCCTGGATGAGAAGCTCTGGCAGCCCTGGGTATTTGGTTAGGAAACGCTGTACCACCAGATTTAGGATGTGTGCTAGGCATGGTACATGCATCAATTTACCCTTGCGTGGGGCGGAGAGAAGGTTGCTACCATTATTGCAGACGATCATTCCCAGCTCAAGCTGGCATGGTGTTAACCATCTCTGCACCTGCCCCTGCAGAGCTGACAGAATTTAAGGCCCAGTGTGGCTCCTGTCCCCTAAACAAACCAGCTCAAGCACAGTATGGCATCTTTTTGCTTGAGCCATTGCGTAGACCCTGTCAGGCGTCGGTTTAACTGCCACTTCGCCAGAGACAGAGAAGGAGGAGGTGGAGGAGGAGGAAGAGGGAGAGGTGGTGGTGCAGACAGACCTCATACAAGCAGCTTTCTGGAGGCGTGGTGGATGAACAAGCTCCAGCACAGAGCCCTGTCTTGGATCCCTCCCAGCTGCGATCAGAGTTACCCAGTGTGCCGTGAAGAAAATGTAACGACCCTGTCCATGCTTGCTGGACCACGTGTCTAAAGTCACATGCACCTTGTTGCTGACTGCCTTTCCCAATGATTGGATAACATTGTCTTCCACGTGCTGGTATAGAGCTGGAATGGCCTTGCGTGAAAAGTAACGGCGTTTTGGAACCTGCCACTGTGGTACAGCACATTCAGCAAATTCACGGAAGGGAGCAGAGTCCACCAGCTGGAAAGGCAGCAGCTGCAATGCGAGTAATTTTGGTAAGCTGGCATTTAGACGCTGTGCTTGGGGATGGTTGGGACTATATTTTTTATTTCCCTGCAGCAGCTGCGCCAACGTAATCTGACTGCGTAAATCTTAAACTGCTGGGATGATGTCACATTGTGAGGAAGGAGCTGGTACATCCATTACTGTAGCATCATCCCTGTCAGTGGCGGTTGTAGACAATGACATGGCAGGACATACAGTGGGGGTAGAGACAGATGATGAGGAGGAGGACCTACGCAAAGTTTTGCGCCAACGGGATGTGTGGCAGTTGTTCATATGTCGCCTCAAGCATGTGGTACCCAAGTGTCCGGTATCTTTCCCACGCTTAAGCCGCATCTGACATAGATTACAAATAGCAACGCTGCGCTCTACTGCACATTTCTTAAAGAACTCCAAGACAACAGAGTTCCTGCGTGTGTTCTTTGAGACAACAGTTCTCTGCACCGGAGCAGCTCTGACATGTGATGCCTTGGACTGGCTAGTGCTACGGTTGGTCACAGAAGATGTTGTGCCTCGTGTTTGCTGTGCCTCCTCCTCCCCCTCTTCCTCACTTAATTCCTCTGTTCGATCAGGCACCCAGGTGGAATCAGTGACCTCATCATCATTGTCATCATCACCCCCTATCTCCTCGTCACTGGAGCCAACTTGGCAGTATGCTGCAGCTGCTGGGGCAACATGAGTGCCAGTTATTTGTGTGTCATCACTGGCACCCCCTTCCTCTAGGTTGATTATACTCCCTTTCTCAACCTCAGAGATTGAATCAGAGCACTGTACTTGCTGCGCAGCCTCAAGCAGCATGTCACTCTCATTGTAGTCAAACAATTCAGCTGACTCCTCTGTGTGTGATAGTGAGGCTACGGCAGGAGTAGCTGTGGACATGGAGACTGCATTAGATGCTTTGGCAGCTGAGGTGGACTGTAAAGCACTAGAAGCCTGGCTGGCAGAGGACGCGGAGGATGAGGATGGCCTGGTTAGCCAATCCACCAAGTCCTCTGTATGTTGCTGCTGCTTAAGACGGCCAGCACCAGTTAGAAAGGACAAGCGTGCCCCTGCAGAGGATGCACCACGTCCACCACGACCAGAGGCACAGCCTCCTGACACAGGGGCTGCTTGCCCTCTTATCTGTGTCTGGGAGCGTCTGTCTGTCCTTTTTGTTCTTTCAGACATGGTGAGTGATATATAGATTAATATATACAGAACTCTGATTCAACTCTGGTATAAAGATTTAAAGAACTGTGGTATAACTCAGTGAGACACACTGATAGCTGGCAGCCAGTGACAAGAGACAGATCACCTCAATTCACAAATGTTTTGTAGAAATTAGTGACACCCAAAATACTGCGTGGTACTGGTTGTGTGACAAGAGACAGATCACCTCAATTCACAAATGTTTTAAAGAAATTAGTGAGCCCCAAAATAATGCGTGGTACTGGTTGTGTGACAAGACACAGATCACCTCAATTCACAAATGTTTTAAAGAAATTAGTGAGCCCCAAAATACTGCGTGGTACTGGTTGTGTGACAAGACACAGATCACCTCAATTCACAAATGTTTGAAAAAAATTAGTGAGCCCCAAAATAATACGTGGTACTGTTTGTGTGACAAGACACAGATCACCTCAATTCACAAATGTTTTAAAGAAATTAGTGAGCCCCAAAATACTTCGTGGTACTGCTTGTGTGAGAAGACACGGATCACCTCAATTCACAAATGTTTTAAAGAAATTAGTGAGCCCCAAAATACTGCGTGGTACTGGTTGTGTGACAAGACACAGATCACCTCAATTCACAAATGTTTTAAAAAAATTAGTGAGCCCCAAAATACAGCGTGGTACTGTTTGTATGACGAGACACAGATCACCTCAATTCACAAATGTTTTAAAGAAATTAGTGAGCTCCAAAATACTGCGTGGTACTGGTTGTGTGACAAGACACAGATCACCTCAATTCACAAATGTTTGAAAAAAATTAGTGAGCCCCAAAATAATACGTGGTACTGTTTGTGTGACAAGACACAGATCACCTCAATTCACAAATGTTTTAAAGAAATTAGTGAGCCCCAAAATAATACGTGGTACTGGTTGTGTGACAAGACACAGATCACCTCAATTCACAAATGTTTTAAAGAAACTAGTGAGCCCCAAAATACTGCGTGGTACTGGTTGTGTGAGAAGACACAGATCACCTCAATTCACAAATGTTTTAAAGAAATTAGTGAGCCCCAAAATACTGCGTGGTACTGGTTGTGTGACAAGACACAGATCACCTCAATTCACAAATGTTTTATAGAAATTAGTGAGCCCCAAAATAATACGTGGTACTGGTTGTGTGACAAGACACAGATCACCTCAATTCACAAATGTTTGAAAAAAATGAGTGAGCCCCAAAATAATACGTGGTACTGGTTGTGTGACAAGACACAGATCACCTCAATTCGCAAATGTTTTATAGAAATTAGTGAGCCCCAAAATAATACGTGGTACTGGTTGTGTGACAAGACACAGATCACCTCAATTCACAAATGTTTGAAAAAAATGAGTGAGCCCCAAAATAATACGTGGTACTGGTTGTGTGACAAGACACAGATCACCTCAATTCACAAATGTTTTAAAGAAATTAGTGAGCCCCAAAATACTTCGTGGTACTGCTTGTGTGAGAAGACACGGATCACCTCAATTCACAAATGTTTTAAAGAAATTAGTGAGCCCCAAAATACAGCGTGGTACTGGTTGTGTGACAAGACACAGATCACCTCAATTCACAAATGTTTTAAAGAAATTAGTGAGCCCCAAAATACAGCGTGGTACTGGTTGTGTGACAAGACACAGATCACCTCAATTCACAAATGTTTTAAAGAAATTAGTGAGCCCCAAAATACAGCGTGGTACTGTTTGTATGACGAGACACAGATCACCTCAATTCACAAATGTTTTATAGAAAGTTGTAAACCCCAAAAAAACTTGCTGGCACAGTGACAAGACACACACGATCTAAATTCCCTGATATTTGGTAGAAATGAGACCCCCCCAGACCCCCCCAGTAGCGTGGCAGACCGGCAGTAACAACACACACAACTATCTCCTTTGAAATCTCCTCTGAAATGCGTGCAGAATCGGCGCGTGGAAACGTTATATAGTGTGCTGCGGGACTTAGCTCTGTGAGCCCATGATTGGGCAAAATTTGCTCAATCAGGACTCTGAGCTGTGATTGGCATAGTGTTGAACCTGTCTTGCACCAGACCTGTGGTCAGGTGCAAGGCTGTAGCCAATTACAAGCTTCAGGCCAGTGGGAAAATGCATTGTGGTCCATTGTGGTCGAACAAGCGGCGAACACCTGGAAATGTTCGGTGTCCGCGATCTAATCGAACAGGCTTAACGGTTAAATTAAACATTGTATAGCAATTCTAATGCGGCCGGACAAACATAAATCTAATTACATTGGGTACAGACAGTGAAATCAAACAGTATGGAACATTTCTAAACGAGTCAAGACAATGGGGATTATGATAACATCAAATTTACCAACAATTCAAATAGAAACAGATAAGCACATTCTTGAGATAGAGAGTACACTGAGGTGTTGATACTTTCAACAGATAACAGGTAAACAAGTTCCAGACAATAACATTCCTGCATAATCACAGATCACACAAACATTCTGTTCAAGAGGGCCATGAAAATAATAAAAGAACCTCTGGCTCACACCCCAAACCCATCTCCATGCACCCCAAGCCCAAAATGACCCACATCACAATCTAATAAACCATTTATTCTTTTAATTTGCCGCAAAAAGTCTCATTATGGTTTTTTTAAGCATTTTTGGCGATTTTTTTCAACAAAAAATTGGATTCTTTTTTTGTTTTTTTGTAACAGGGCTTTTTATTTTTATTCATAGGATTTTATAGATTATTTCCAGTAATTTTCATGCATTTTTTAATTTATACCCCTGTGCGGGGGTTGGTCAGCTTTTTTCGGAGGCGTTCGGCAGTCTGTTAGGTGGATCATCAGATGCATTCAGCAGTTTATCAGTTGCGTTCGTTCTTTTTTCGGGGGTTATTGGCCCAATTGGTCCCGTGCGTCACACAGAGAAGATACTGGAGCTCAAACTGCCGAAACATGTAACGCTGCCATGATAGAAAGGTGTCAGCGCACACATGACACGCACCACTTAACTAGAGCATCTATGGAATGTGCTGGAACAATAAATCCCATTCATGGAGACCCCACCTCACAACGTGCAGAGGTTAAAGGATCTGCTGCTAATGTCTGGATAACGGCTGGATGGATTAGAGGTAACATCACTGCTCTGTAACCGTGGAGACCCAGGTTGGAATACTGGCCAGAGCACCTCTCCAGTAAGTGTCATTGGGCGAGACACCTAATGGTACATACTCACCGACCACGCAATGGCCCCTATTACATTCTTCATGCAATTTCGTTCGCACAGCGCAAATATTTTTCTGCGCATCGTCCGGCTTTATCACGCGAAAATGAACAGAGTATTCTGATCTGAACGTATTTTCTCATCTGTCCGAAAATAACGTTCGTAAAAATGATGCGCAAATGAAGAGAAATACGCGCACAGTAACGTAACGCACATAAATCAGTGTGCGGACTGTTTTTTTCGCGGGATTCAGCCAATCAGAATTAAGAACCTTTATTGACATCAATTTACCTTAATTCACTCACTTACATTTTTGCGCCTGTCAAAATAAATCTGAGTATATATGCTGCAGCAATAATAAAAACACGCACAAATTCACAATTTGATTGTTTGGGTATGTGTAGAATGTGTAACTATACTGCGCTGTATTTTTTTTGACGCTGGTGTTTTTTGTTTCGGCCAGGACGTTCAGATTTGCAGTTACCTCCAGCTTTTCAAAGACGTTAAAATTATGCGCGCAAACGTCGTTCGTAAAAAGATACGCATCGATTGAAATACCATCCTCGTACCAGCGCACCAACGAATTTGCGCTCACAATGTTAAGTATAGGACGCGCACAGGTCATCAAGCTCGCACAAGTCCATCCGCGTTAAACAATAACATGCATCGTTTGCGTGAATGTTGTAATACGACGTTCAGCGCAAAGGCTTTTGCCCCTGGTGAAAATGCGCATTTGCGCACACAAACGAAAATGCGCGAGGAATGTAATAGGGGCCAATATCGGCTGTGGAGTCCAGTGGTGACATCTCTGCTCTTCCACCGTGTAGAAGCAAGTCAAATCCCGTTCAGCTCATCCCTCCAACACAACTGTGGAGAAGCAAGTCTCGACTTTACGAGAAGCGGCTTCAACTGAACCACCAGGTCGCTGCTCTACAATCATGGAAAGACGACTCGATCCCACTCAGAAGACGCCACCAGCGAGTGTCCTTGGGCAAAACACCCAATGATATGGATGCGCCGACCTCACAAATACCTGTACATCTCATAGATTGTAAAGCTGCGCTGCGGAATATGTGGCGCTATATAAATAAAGGATCATAACAATAATCCCTTTACACCGTGTGAAACAAAACACAATTAGAGGCTTTGGTTTCTATTAATGGCCATTAAGAGTGTAAGCTCACCAGCCAAACGTCACGGCACCTCTAGTGGGGGCGAGTCCCATCCAAAATGAAGCCACAGGCTGCTGTGTAGCGAAACATCACTGCTCACGCTGCTTGTCAGTCATGAGGTAAACTGGTGGGGCCTTTATTTAATGCCCCCCCCCCAGAAACAAATCCGCCTTGGGATCAATAAACAAAGACACGGAGCGGAACATGCAGCAACGATGACCTGGCTGGAGGATCAATAAAACATATAACATTCACACGGTATAATGGCAATAAAAGCAGATGGCATTTTTCTCCTTGTTATGTTTTATACATGTTGCTGGGCTGGATACATTTGGTGGTTGCAGTCGCCTCACTGGGGGAATAGGCGCGACCCCACCCCTCCTGTAAAAATAATCCCACAGGACACGCTCAGATGTATGGGGGAGTCCATGTCTCAGGACACGGGGGAATCTGGGGGAGTCCATGTCTCAGGACACAGGGGAATCTGGGGGAGTCCATGTCTCAGGACACAGGGGAATCTGTGGGAGTTCATGCCTCAGGACACGGGGGAATCTGGGGGAGTCCATGCCTCAGGACACGGGGGAATCCATGTCTCAGGACACGGGGGTATCTGGGGGAGTCCATGTCTCTGGACACGGGGGAGTTCATGTCTCAGGACACGGTGGTATCTTGGGGAGTCCATGTCTCCATGTCCCCCAGTGAGGCGGCTGTCGCTCTACCACCGACGCCTACACTATCTGCATCTCTCCCTCCCTCCTCTCGTCCCACATGATGGCCTCGCATGAGCTCCTTTGTTTCCTCAGAACATGGTCTCCCTCTATCTCTCGTGCTGCCAATCACTCCCACTCCCACAAATCCCATTCCCACCTTCTCTTTCTCACCCTCCTGCTGTTATGCTGTTACTCTATTCAGGTGACATATCCCCTAACCCTGGCCCCACAACACATCCAATACTTCCCTCTCATCCTATCTCCATCGCACATAAATCACCTCCCTGCAAGCCCAGCAACCTCATTCCCATAATCCCTCAGCGCCTGTCCTCTTTCTCCTGCGCCCTCTGGAACGCTCGCTCTGTGTGCAACAAACTCACAGCAATCCATTACCTCTTCCTTTCAAACTCCTTCAACCTCCTAGCTTTAACTGAAACCTGGCTAACTCCCTCTGACACGGCCTCCGTTGCTGCTTTCTCACATGGCGGTCTACACTTGAGCCATACCCCCAGACCGGGTGAGAGAAATGGTGGCGGGGTCGGAATCCTGCTCTCTCCCACCTGCACCTACCAGCATCTCCCTCCACCCCCATCCATCTTCTTCTCCTTCTTCGAGACATACTGCATCCGCCTGTTCTCTCCTCTGGCTCTCAGGGTGGCAGTCATCTACCGCCCACCGGGACCAACCTCCCAGTTCTTTGACCACTTTGCTACCTGGCTTTCTCACTTCCTGTCTTCTAATCTTCCATGCCTAGTTCTCGGGGACTTCAACATTCCCGTTGATGATCCTTCCACCCCTGCTGCCTCCAAACTTCTTTCACTCACGTCCTCCCTTGGACTCACACAATCCTCCCTCCTCCCTACCCACCGCGATGGTCACGCTATTGACCTTGTCTTTTCCAACCTCTGCTCCATTTCTGAGTTCAACTGTCGCCCTTTCCCCATCTCTGACCACCACCTTCTCTCTTTCAACCTATCTGGACTTCCTAAACACCCTGCTCCCCCACCCCGCACAAACACTCGCAGAAATCTACATGCTGTGGACCCCCATCAATTCTCCAACCTACTTCACCACCTCCCTCATACCTCATCCTTCACCTGCCCTGATGCTGCCACTAATCACTATAACACTACTCTTATCTCTGCTCTAGACACTCTTGCTCCTCTTCGACTCTATAAGGCCCCACACCGCCAGCATCAGCCCTGGCACACCCTCCAGACACGCTACCTGCAAAGATGCTCCCGCACCGCAGAGCGTGCCTGGAGGAAATCCCGCTCTGAAGCTGATTTTGTTCACTTCAAGTTTATTCTCCGGTCATACACCTCTGCCCTCCACTTGGCCAAACAATCCTTCTTCTCATCTCTTATAGCTTCGCTGTCCTCCAAACCTAAACGGCTCTGGTCCACCTTCAACACCCTCCTCTACCCACCTGCACCTCCCCCACAGCCTTCAGTGCTCAAGACCTGGCAGACTACTTCCTCAGTAAAACTCTAACTATCAGAAGCAACATGTCAAACAGCAGCCGCCAAGGCAAGCAAAGTATCGGCATTAAAAGGGGAGTTCACTCACGGGATGAAAACATAATTTTGCCTCTGTATAAATCAATGGTCAGGCCGCACCTTGAATATGCCGTGCGATTTTGGGCACCGGTCTTAAAAAAAGATATTATAGCGTTAGAAAAAGTGCAGAGACGGGCAACTAAATTATAAAGGGGAATGGAAGGGTTAAGTTATGAGGAAAGACTAACAAGCTTAAACCTGTTTAGTTTAGAGAAACGGCGCCTTAGAGGGGATCTGATAACCTTATATAAATATATATGGGGCCATTATCAACCATTGTCTGATAACCTATTCATTAACAGGACTATACACAGGACAAGGGGTCATCCATTTAGACTGGAAGAAAGAAAATTTAGCTTAAAGCATAGGAAGGTTTATTTTACGGTGAGAACAATAAAGCTGTGGAATTCTCTGCCTGTTGAGGTGGTTGGGTCAGAGTCTGTACAGACTTTTAAAAAACGACTAGATGACTTCCTGCAGACACAGAATATTAAGGGTTATAATATTTAATATGTGGGTAAAAGCTTCTTGATCCAAGGAGAAATCTGACGCCATTCTGGGGTCAAGAAGGAATTTTTTCCCAGTATGTTGCATATTGGCAAGCATTCAGACTGGGTTTTCTGCCTTCTTTTGGATCAACAGCAGTAGGTTATGTGGGAGAGGCTGAACCCGATGGACGCATGTCTTTTTTCAGCCTATATAACTATGTAACTATGTAACATCCCAACACAAGATAGTTATCTGCCACCTCCACTCCCACAGGTCCCCTCTGCCACCCTCTGCCGCTTCCTCCCAGCCACTGAGGAGGAAGTCAATTCCTTATTGTCCGCCTCACATCTCACCATGTGCCCGCTCGACCCCATTCCCTCACATCTAATTCCTCCCCTCTCCTCCTCCCTCACCCCTGCTCTCACACACATCTTCAACCTATGGACATCCAGAGTTGTTTCCTGGAGCTTCATCCAAGATCCCCTACGCCATCACGATCCCTAAGTCCTGTGTCTCCTCTCTCCACAGGTAGGACATTATCACCCATCATCCACAGTCACCCACATCTCATCTGATCGCCTGCATACTTTTGCTGGTAGGACATTATCACCCATCCTCCACAGTCACCCACATCTCATCTGATCGCCTGCATACTTTTGCTGGTAGGACATTATCACCCATCATCCACAGTCACCCACATCTCATCTGATCGCCTGCATACTTTTGCTGGTAAGACATTATCACCCATTATTCAGACACCCACATCTCATCTGATCATCTGATCGCCTGCATATTGGTATTTTCTATTTTTTATTTATATTTATTTTTGTTTTTCTCCATTTGCTTTGCTAATTAGCATGTGAATCTCCTGCCCTATTGACACAGCCCATCCAGCTTCAGGTGTTTGCATTTAGGCAGTTAAAAAGTAAACAGTTAGCCCTTTATAACATTTAAGAGTGGCTCCACTGAGCCTTGGCTCTTGTGACATCCCCAAGTGGCATTCTTAAGTGGACATCCAGAGTTGTTTCCTGGAGTTGCGGGACTGGAGGAAGGAACTGCAAGGCCCACTTTTACTCTGGTAAACGCACGTCTATATCATGCTTTCTCTCACGCTTCTACTCTTTACTTCTACTTTTCTCCTTAAATGGAACTCCTGCCCCTCTACCACCGACCCCTACACTATCTGCATCCTCTCTCCTCCTCTCGTCCCACATGATGGCCTCGCATGAGCTCCTTTGTTTCCTCAGAACATGGTCTCCCTCTAACTCTCGCGCTGCCAATCACTCCCACAATCCCATTCCCACCTTCTCTTTCTCACCCTCCTGCTGCTACTCTCTTCAGGTGACATATCCCCTAACCCTGGCCCCACAACACATCCAATACTTCCCTCTCATCCTATCTCCATCGCACATAAATCACCTCCCTGCAAGCCCAGCAACCTCATTCCCATAATCCCTCAGCGCCTGTCCTCTTTCTCCTGCGCCCTCTGGAACGCTCGCTCTGTGTGCAACAAACTCACAGCAATCCATGACCTCTTCCTTTCAAACTCCTTCAACCTCCTAGCTTTAACTGAAACCTGGATAACTCCCTCTGACACGGCCTCCGTTGCTGCTCTCTCACATGGCGGTCTACACTTGAGCCATACCCCCAGACCGGGTGAGAGAAATGGTGGCGGGGTCGGAATCCTGCTCTCTCCCACCTGCACCTACCAGCATCTCCTCCACCCCCATCCCTCTCCTTCTCCTCCTTCGAGACACACTGCATCCGCCTGTTCTCTCCTCTGGCCCTCAGGGTGGCAGTCATCTACCGCCCACCGGACCAACCTCCCAGTTCTTTGACCACTTTGCTACCTGGCTCTCTCACTTTCTGTCTTCTAATCTTCCATGCCTAGTTCTCGGGGACTTCAACATTCCCATTGACGATCCTTCCGCCCCTGCTGCCTCCAAACTTCTTTCACTCACGTCCTCCCTTGGACTCACACAATCCTCCCTCCTCCCTACCCACCGCGATGGTCACGCTATTGACCTTGTCTTTTCCAACCTCTGCTCCATTTCTGAGTTCAACTGTCGCCCTTTCCCCATCTCTGACCACCACCTTCTCTCTTCAACCTATCTGGACTTCCTAAACACCCTGCTCCCCCACCCCGCACACACACTCGCAGAAATCTACAGGCTGTGGACCCCCATCAATTCTCCAACCTACTTCACCACCTCCCTCATACCTCATCCTTCACCTGCCTGATGCTGCCACTAATCACTACAACACTACGCTTATCTCTGCTCTAGACACTCTTGCTCCTCTTCGACTCTGTAAGGCCCCACGCCGCCAGCTTCAGCCCTGGCACACCCTCCAGACTCGCTACCTGCAAAGATGCTCCCGCACCGCAGAGCGTGCCTGGAGGAAATCCCGCTCTGAAGCTGATTTTGTTCACTTCAAGTTTATTCTCCGGTCATACACCTCTGCCCTCCACTTGGCCAAACAATCCTTCTTCTCATCTCTTATATCTACGCTGTCCTCCAACCCTAAACGGCTCTGGTCCACCTTCAACACCCTCCTCTACCCACCTGCACCTCCCCCCTCAGCTGCCTTCAGCGCTCAAGACCTGGCAGACTACTTCCTCAGTAAAACTCTAACTATCAGAAGCAACATCCCAACACAAGATAGTTATCTGCCACCTCCACTCCCACAGGTCCCATCTGCCACCCTCTGCCGCTTCCTCCAACCACTGAGGAGGAAGTCAATTCCTTATTGTCCTCCTCACATCTCACCACGTGCCCGCTCGACCCCATTCCCTCACATCTAATTCCTCCCCTCTCCTCCTCCCTCACCCCTGCTCTCACACACCTCTTCAACCTATCTCTCTCCACTGGCTCCTTTCCATCCGCCTTCAAACACGCGCTAGTTACCCCTTTACTAAAGAAACCATCCCTAGATCCCAACTCTCCATCCAACTACCGTCCTGTATCCCTGCTTCCCTTTACCTCTAAGCTCTTAGAAAAACTAGTCTTCAACCGCCTCTCCATCTTCCTGTCCTCCAATTCCCTACTTGACCCCCTGCAATCTGGCTTCCGTCCCCTACACTCAACTGAAACTGCCCTCACCAAAGTCACCAACGACCTCCTAACTGCTAAAAAACACGGCCACTATTCTATTCTCATCCTGCTTGACCTCTCGGCTGCTTTTGACACTGTTGACCACCCCCTCCTTCTACAGACCCTCAACTCTCTGGGTCTCGGTGACACTGCACTTGCTTGGATTGACTCCTATTTATCCAACAGGTCCTTCTGTGTGTCCTTTGCTGGTAACTCCTCCTCCTCATTGCCTCTATCTGTTGGTGTACCTCAAGGCTCTGTCCTTGGTCCTCTGCTCTTTTCCATCTACACCTCCTCCCTGGGCAAAATCATCAACAGCTTTGGCTTTAATTACCACCTCTACGCTGATGACACTCAGATCTACCTCTCTACCCCTGATCTCTCTCCCCCTGTCCTTTCCAAAGTCAGTGACTGTTTATCTGGCATCTCCTCCTGGATGGCCTCCCACCACCTAAAGATCAACATGTCAAAGACTGAGCTCCTACTTATTCCTCCCTCTAATGCCGCCCCACCTCCTGACTTCTCGATCACGGTGGAGGGTATCACCATCTCCCCATCAAACCAAGTTCGCTGTCTTGGAGTTACACTTGACTCTGCTCTTTCCTTCATCCCCCACATCAAGTCTCTTTCCTCCTCCTGCCGATACCAACTGCGTAATATTTACAGAATTCGGCCATTTCTTACCGCTGTCGCCACAAAACAACTCATACACGCCCTGGTAATCTCCCGACTCGACTATTGCAATAATCTCTTATCTGGCCTCCTCTGTCCCACCTTCTCCCCTACAATCCATCCTGAACGCCTCCGCCAGGCTAATTCACCTCACCCGCGCTCTGTCTCTGCCACTCCCCTCTGCGAGTCCCTTCACTGGCTCCCCATCCACTGCAGAATTAAGTTCAAAATCCTTATTTGACGGAATGGGATGTTGTTCCGCCTGCGGGTGTGCTCAATCTGCGTGACCCCTTCGCTTACCGCTGGCCCGACTACCGAGTGACGCGCACTCGGCGTCTCGTGCGGCCTGGCGTGACCCTGGAGAAGGGTTAGCGGGCGGTGGAGGGGACCCCTGCCTAGAACCAGCCCGACCACTGAGCCATACGCACTCAGCGTCCCGAGCAGCTGGTTCACTGACCTTGCGGGTGTGGGACGTCCGTGGAGATCGGATCTGCCAGCCGCGGAGGAATCTTCGGTTCGATGTGGGAAACGTTTCGGATCTTGCGGGAAACGTTTCCGATCGCGGTGCGGGTAACTCTTCGGAACTAATGGAGATCTTTTCGGATCGGACCAGGGCTGAAGGAATCTTCGGATCTGCCGGGATGGGCGAGGGATTCGGATCGCACCGCAATCCCTCGCAATACCGAAGCGCGGTACGCGGCCGCGCCCTTCGGTTCGGATCTCTGAATTTCCCCGATCGAATCTTCGGATGTAGCGCCGCTGCCCTGATGCTCGATGCAGGGTCAGCGCGCTCGATTCGGATCGGATGGGCACCGTATTCTGAGGCCGCGGGGGACACTCAGATCCGAAATACGGCGGAGAATCAAGCCACACCAGACACAGCTGAATGTACTGCAGGAACTGCCTTTATTGTTTACATTACAGACTTTTATTACTTCTCATTATAATTAGAATACAATGGGACTCCTTGCCCGCCCTCCCGGGACCCATTGGCCACCATCCTTCAGGGAGTCGCCAATTCGGACCGGATGGTCCGAATCGGCCATTTTGCGATCCGAACCGGATGGTTCGGATCGGCCATTTTCCGAATCGAAATTCCAACTGCGCCACAAGAATCGGAAAATGGCGGCGAGCAAGGCAAACAAAGGGAAAAATACATTACACCATAACCAACGGGGAACACTTTATTACACCACACAATAATCACCTCTAAATAAAAATACTGGTAAAACGGGGTGCGTGCCACCACACCCAAGTGTCCATGTCACCACTGTCACCGCACCGCCCCCCTGGCTGAGGGTGCTGGGCCATCCCGTGACACTCCTCCCCTTCCCCCAGTTCGACGCACCTGGTCTGACCCCACCGGGTCATACCGGGGAAGTCGGTGCTCCCAGGCCCATAGTCAGTCTGGGGAGGCCGGGTCACCAGGCCTCTCCATTTGGCCTTGCGGCCGTGCCAGCCTGGTCGGGACCCCATGTCCTGAGGGTGTCCCCGGCTGGGCGAGAAGACATGCCTCTGGGCCGGAGGGCCTCCGGTGCCCCCCCAGGATTGTCACTCACCTGGGGAACCCGGGTGCTAACTGCACACGCCCCAGGTGCCCAGGTCAGCCGTGGGACAGGACCGTGGCGGGGTAAGGCTCCCGAGCCCAAAGGTTGCAAAAATGGGCAGAGGCCAGCGGCGCTCTGCCCCGTTGCCAGCTCTTCCACTGGAGGGCCAGGTACGGACACGGCAACTGAAGGAACCACAAGAGCCAGACCTGGCTGCTCCTCCAGCCAGCTGGAAGGAAGAATCACAGAATGCAACAGCAGTCGCCCAGGGTCATCCACGCTCTGCCCCTCGGGGCGAATTGGGCGGAACGGGCAGAGGCCAGCGGCTCTCTGCCCTGGCGTCAGCTCTTCTGCTGGTTGACCGGGTACGGAAACGGCAACCGGGAGGACAAACGAGGTCAAACCCGGCTGCTCTCCCTGGCCGCCGACGAGGGGACTGAACCGCTGCCGCGGCAGTCGTACAGGGTCATCTCTCGCGCTGCCCCTCGAGGCAAACTGAGAGGGATGGGCAGAGGCCAGCGGCGCTCTGCCCCGTAGCCAGCTCGTCAGCTGGGCGAGGATCTCCCTGCGGAAGGATGGTTTCTTCACCCCCCGAGGCGATCAATGGTTGCGCGCAACCCGTCCCGGGGGAACCATCCGTCTGCTCCTCCGGGCAGACTTTGAGTAGTGGGCAGAGGCCAGCGGCGCTCTGCCCCGTAGCCAGCTCTTCCGCTGGTGAGAGATCTCCCTGGCGAAGGATGGTTGCTTCACCCCCCGGGACAACCAAGGGTTGCGCACAACCCATCCCGGGGGAACCATCTGTCTGCCCCTCCTGGCAGACTTTGGGCAATGGGCAGAGGCCCGCAGCACTCTGCCCCGTAGCCAGCTCTTCCGCTGGTTGGAGATCTCCTTGGGGAAGGATGGTTGCTTCACCCCCCGGGACAACCAAGGGTTGCGCACAACCCATCCCGGGGGAACCATCGGTCTGCCCCTCCTGGCAGACTTCGGGCAATGGGCAGAGGCCAGCAGCACTCTGCCCCGTAGCCAGCTCTTCCGCTGGTTGGAGATCTCCTTGGGGAAGGATGGTCACTTCACCCCCCGGGGCAATTGACGGTTGCGCACAACCCATCCCGGGGGAACCATCCGTCTCCTCCCCGCTGGACCCGTGGCCTCGGCCACCCTGTCCTCTTGCGGGGTGAGGGGGGTAACTTCCTCAGACGACCCCCCACGGGCACCCATGAGTCCGCCTCGGCTTCCCATAGGTCCCAAACCTGGGGACTGTCGACTTCCTCCCGACCCGTCCCACCACGGGGAGCTCAGGCTCGACTGCGGAACGCCGTCCAACAGTCTCCGGTAAGCCACCTCGAGCTCCCACTCTCGCTCAGCCAGGGACTCCAGCTCCTCAAACACTGAGTCCCTGCTGTCTGACGGGATTTCCAATTCCCGCCGCTCCAGGATGTCCTCCATCCGTTCCTCGGTCTCTCTCCGAAATCGGGGTCGGCGGCCATGCCCTCATAGAGCAGTCCTGTGCCTCCGTAGCGAGGCCCTGCAACGGAACTGCCTCCCAACGGCCGTACTGCCGGAGCGGCAGTTAGCCACCGGAGCGCGCGGTACGCGGCGTCCAGTGCGACCTCCTCCTGCACCAAACTCCAGAGCTCGTCCTCCCACCCTTCTGGGGCCCGGCCCTGCAGGAACGCTGCTCGCACAGCGTACTGCTCCCGGTAGACGTCGGCGTCGGAGGGAATGTCCACGTCATGGCAGTCCCGCTCATGGTCCAGGGCCTCGTACCACAGCTCCTCTGTGGACCCCTGGTCCTGCTCCAGGCCCTCCTGCAGCTCTCTGGCCAGCACGACCTTCACGTCGGCGTATGTGCCAGCGCAGGAGCACTGCTCCTCAGTGGGGAAGGTGGCGTCCTCAGATGCAGCTCCAGGCGGGCTGTGAGTCTCCATCCGAGGGTCGCTGGGATGAGTGATGTCCTCAGTACAGGCTCCAGGCAAGCTGAGAGTCCCGCAAGCGTCGTCACTGGGGGTTGTGGATTCCCAGGGTGAAGCTCCAGACGAGCTGTGAGTCTCGACCCAGGGTTCCACGGGGTAGGGTTTCAGGGTCATTGTAATCAGTTTCTGCTCCGCGGAGCTCTGCCAACCGCAGCTGGTGCTGGCGTTCCTTCTCCAGCTCAACTCCCCGGTAAAACTTCCGAATCACCTCACATCGGTCCTCTGTCGTCGGGGCATCTCCAAGCAGGGCGATCCGGCGCCGCACCTCTCTGAGGTCAGCGCCTTCCTCCACCACTGCGTGGACAGGGCTGGGGACGGGCGTCGTCGCCTCGTCCTGATCCATCCTGGTCAGCTCCCTGATCAGCGTCTTCCGTTTCTTGTTACCCGGCGTTCCTCCCCGGTTCTCCAACATCCCACGCAGGGTGTCCCGGTTGTAGGGGTTGTACACCGCCATGGCGTAGGTCTCCTAGGGGTCTGCAGAGAGCGATCCCACCGCTGCCACCAGTATGACGGAATGGGATGTTGTTCCGCCTGCGGGTGTGCTCAATCTGCGTGACCCCTTCGCTTACCGCTGGCCCGACTACCGAGTGACGCGCACTCGGCGTCTCGTGCGGCCTGGCGTGACCCTGGAGAAGGGTTAGCGGGCGGTGGAGGGGACCCCTGCCTAGAACCAGCCCGACCACTGAGCCATACAGCACTCAGCGTCCCGAGCAGCTGGTTCACTGACCTTGCGGGTGTGGGACGTCCGTGGAGATCGGATCTGCCAGCCGCGGAGGAATCTTCGGTTCGATGTGGGAAACGTTTCGGATCTTGCGGGAAACGTTTCCGATCGCGGTGCGGGTAACTCTTCGGAACTAATGGAGATCTTTTCGGATCGGACCAGGGCTGAAGGAATCTTCGGATCTGCCGGGATGGGCGAGGGATTCGGATCGCACCGCAATCCCTCGCAATACCGAAGCGCGGTACGCGGCCGCGCCCTTCGGTTCGGATCTCTGAATTTCCCCGATCGAATCTTCGGATGTAGCGCCGCTGCCCTGATGCTCGATGCAGGGTCAGCGCGCTCGATTCGGATCGGATGGGCACCGTATTCTGAGGCCGCGGGGGACACTCAGATCCGAAATACGGCGGAGAATCAAGCCACACCAGACACAGCTGAATGTACTGCAGGAACTGCCTTTATTGTTTACATTACAGACTTTTATTACTTCTCAATATAATTAGAATACAATGGGACTCCTTGCCCGCCCTCCCGGGACCCATTGGCCACCATCCTTCAGGGAGTCGCCAATTCGGACCGGATGGTCCGAATCGGCCATTTTGCGATCCGAACCGGATGGTTCGGATCGGCCATTTTCCGAATCGAAATTCCAACTGCGCCACAAGAATCGGAAAATGGCGGCGAGCAAGGCAAACAAAGGGAAAAATACATTACACCATAACCAACGGGGAACACTTTATTACACCCCACAATAATCACCTCTAAATAAAAATACTGGTAAAACGGGGTGCGTGCCACCACACCCAAGTGTCCATGTCACCACTGTCACCGCACCGCCCTGGCTGAGGGTGCTGGGCCATCCCGTGACACTTATCCTTACCTACAAAACCCTCACTAACTCAGCTCCCCACTACCTGTCCTCACTAATCACCAAATACACCCCAGCCCGCTCCCTAAGGTCAAACAGTGACCTGCGCCTAGCTTCTCCCCGCATCACCTCTTCCATGATAGACTGCAGGATTTCTCACGCGCAGCCCCACTCTCTGGAACGCTCTCCCTCGTACTGTCAGACTTTCCCCTAACTTTCTTCCTTCAAACGCTCCCTTAAAACATTCCTATTTAGGGAAGCCTACCACCCAACTCACTGACTCAACCATCAATCACTCTCACCTTACAGTCCTCTCCTCCTGTTTCCAACCCCAACCCTCCCAGATTGTGAGTTCCTACGGGAATAGGGCCCTCATCTCCTCCTGTACTGTTTGTCAAATGTTGTTCAATGTATTGTAACCCTGTCTATACTGTGCTTATTGTACAGCGCTGCGGAATATGCTGGCGCTTTATAAATAAAGAATAATAATAATAATAATAATAACCTATCTCTCTCCACTGGCTCCTTTCCATCCGCCTTCAAACACGCGCTAGTTACCCCTTTACTAAAGAAACCATCCCTAGATCCCAACTCTCAATCCAGCTACCGTCCTGTATCCCTGCTTCCCTTCACATCAAAGCTCTTAGAAAAACTAGTCTTCAACCGCCTCTCCCTCTTCCGGTCCTCCAATTCCCTACTTGACCCCCTGCAATCTGGCTTCCGTCCCCTACACTCAACTGAAACTGCCCTCACCAAAGTCACCAACGACCTCCTAACTGCTAAAAAACACGGCCACTATTCTATTCTCATCCTGCTTGACCTCTCGGTAGGGATGTGCACCGATTTTTTTTTCGATTCGATTCGATTTTTCGAATTTTTAAACTTTTCGATTCGGTTCGTTTCGACTGCTTTCTGTTTCGATTCGGTTCGGCTCGATTCGGTTACATTTATTTTTCAGAATAATCGACCATTTTTCGTATTTTCGGGTAACTTTACTAGGTTTCTGTATCGACTTTTCGTTATTTCGGAAAATTTTCGTTTTTTCGGAATTGTACATGGTTTTCGGCATATCACCCATTTTTCGTTTTTTGGAACTTTTCGTATTTCGGAACTTTTCGTTTTTCGGAACTTTTCGTTTTTCGGAACTTTTCGTTTTTCGGAATTGTACAGGTTTTCGGCATATCGCCAATTTTTCGTTTTTTCGGAACTTTTCGTTTTTTCGGAACGTCTGTTCTCGTTTCAAAGCTGTCTAACTCTATTCGTTTTGATGAAAACTTAATGGTTTACTTTTTTAATACTACTTTATATATTTTTTATAATAAATTTTTGGTTTGTTTTTCGGATCCAATAATTCATTATGTCGATACGATAATTCTGGCGATTCTATCGTGTTTTTTAATTAACCCTTTCTGCTGAGGCTTAGTTTTCACGCCCCTGTGCTGAGGTCATTTTTACCGGTTTTTGCTCATCATGTTTAAATGCGTTTTGAAGCTTATTTTAGTATATGACCCAGACATATTATATATCGTTCTTTCCGTCAGACTCGGAAGATTCATAATATGTCATTATTATATGTATACGTCATGACCTGTCTGTATATTATAACAAAAAATGCAATAAAATATGAATTTTCAATAATTTACAATGTGTAAAGTTATTTTTTTCACATTTTAACATTCGAGCAATTGCGGTTATATTTTGTATGGTGCGCTTGTTAACCCTTGTATTTACCCCGGTGACCGGGCGGTTTTACACAAATCCGTCCGTTAGTGACCGCTGCTGTTTTTACGTTTCTGCGCTCTAGTAGTTTTTACGTCAAATTTTCCTTACTCGTTATGTAACCCACACATATTTTTTTTACCTCACACTTATGGACTCTTATAAAGATACCATTTTTTTCATCATTTCATATAATTTACTATAAAAAATATTGTGAAATATGACAAAAAAATTGAAAAAACACCAACTTTTTCGAACTTTGACCCCCAAAATTTCTTATGTATCAACAACCGTCAAAAAAAAATAATTCCTTAGTAGTTTCTAAATTTAGTACTGAGTTTAGCAATACCAATGTTTACATATTCCTCGCTTTTTCCTTATTTTATGCAACAATAAGTGCAAGTAGCACTTTGCCATTTCCAAAGAGTTTATTTTCAAAACTAGTGATAGTGACATTGTAACACTGATATCTGTCACTAATTCCTTAATAACCCGCCACATATACATATTTTTTTTAAGTACACAAATCAAGGTATTAAACTTGGGGTATTTTGACTCTTTCCATGCAAACCATTTTACCACAAATCTATGCCAAAGTTTGAGGAAAAAAAAAATGTTTGGTGATTTTTTTTTTGAACGCAATTTAAGAATACATGTACTGTGAACTTTAAGGTTTACTGCCAAAAAGCACCCCAAAATATGTTCAGCAACATCTTCTGAGTAAATTGATACCACCCATGTATAGGTATGTCGGGTCATTTGGGGGCTAATAGGCCTTATTTGGGGGGTGCGCATTTCAGTTTTCCAACTTGGAATTTTCACATTTCGTCATCATTCACCCATGTCCTATTTGGGACATTTTTGAAGCCGGCCAAAGTAATTTATCCCCATCAAACCATATATTTTTAGAAAGGGCACACCCTAGGGTGCTTCAAAGAGTTTATTTTAACACTTTCCATGCACTAGCTCTATGTCAAACTTTCAGGTAGTCACTTTTTTGTTTATTTTTTTCACACACATTGTACTTTAGGCATGAATTGTCAAATTCAGTTTATGGGTTACTGCCAAAAAACACCCCAAAATATGTTCAGCAACATCTTCTGAGTAAATTGATACCACCCATGTATAGGTATGTCGGGTCATTTGGGGGCTAATAGGCCTTATTTGGGGGGTGCGCATTTCAGTTTTCCAACTTGGAATTTTCACATTTCGTCATCATGCACCCATGTCCTATTTGGGACATTTTTGAAGCCGGCCAAAGTAATTTATCCCCATCAAACCATATATTTTTAGAAAGGGCACACCCGGTGCTTCAAAGAGTTGTATTTTAACACTTTCCATGCACTAGCTCTATGTCAAACTTTCAGGTAGTCACTTTTTGTGTTATTTTTTCACACACATTGTACTTTAGGCATGAATTGTCAAATCCAGTTATGGGTTACTGCCAAAAAACACCCCAAAATATGTTCAGCAACATCTTCTGAGTAAATTGATACCACCCATGTATAGTTATGTCGGTCATTTGGGGGCTAATAGGCCTTATTTGGGGGGTGCGCATTTCAGTTTTCCAACTTGGAATTTTCACATTTCGTCATCATGCACCCATGTCCTATTGGGACATTTTTGAAGCCGGCCAAAGTAATTTATCCCCATCAAACCATATATTTTTAGAAAGGGCACACCCTGGGGTGCTTCAAAGAGTTGTATTTTAACACTTTCCATGCACTAGCTCTATGTCAAACTTTCAGGTAGTCACTTTTTGTTATTTTTTCACACACATTGTACTTTAGGCATGAATTGTCAAATCCAGTTATGGGTACTGCCAAAAAACACCCCAAAATATGTTCAGCAACATCTTCTGAGTAAATTGATACCACCCATGTATAGGTATGTCGGGTCATTTGGGGGCTAATAGGCCTTATTTGGGGGTGCGCATTTCAGTTTTCCAACTTGGAATTTTCACATTTCGTCATCATGCACCCATGTCCTATTTGGGACATTTTTGAAGCCGGCCAAAGTAATTTACCACCATCAAACCATATATTTTTAGAAAGGGCACACCCTGGGGTGCTTCAAAGAGTTGTTTTTTAACACTTTCCATGCACTAGCTCTATGTCAAACTTTCAGGTAGTCACTTTTTGGGTTATTTTTTCACACACATTGTACTTTAGGCATGAATTGTCAAATCCAGTTATGGGTTACTGCCAAAAAACACCCCAAAATATGTTCAGCAACATCTTCTGAGTAAATTGATACCACCCATATATAGATTTGTTCTGTTGTTTTTGGGTGCTACGCCAATCTTTGACATGTGCTTGTCAATTTTCTAATTTGACATACAGTATCTTCTTTGCTTATCTTCTTTTAGGGCCTTTTTACATACCCCAGTTTTATGAACGTGCATATATTTGGTAAGCTAACACCCCAAAGTATTGTAAATGGAGTGTTTTTATGCTATGGATGCAACCGTTTGCTCCAAACAAATTGATACTGTTTGATGGTCATTTTTCATTTTCACACCCACATCAGTTTTGGACTGTGATTTAGGAGACACTTGTTTTGTTACTGCATGAAAACTCTCCAGGTTGTTTTCTGCAAGGTCTCCTGAGTACACCCATGCCCCCATGCATAGGTTTGCCAGGATTTTGGGAAGGTTCAAATACAATTTTTATGACTTTGTCATTAGAGTTGAAATTGAGATTATTTCTTCAGCTAGGCCTATCTTTGGTTTTGGGTCTACCGCATACCCCAGTTTGAATTATTGCCAGAAAATTGTTATATTTGTTATGTTGACACCCCAAGGTATTGCATATGGAGTGCTTTGATGCCATGGATGCAACGGTTTTAGCCCAAAACATTTGAGAAGGTGTGTGGCGGTAATTTTTCAATTTTCAGATTTTTACGCCCACATTAGATTTGGACTGTGATTTAGGAGACACTGTTGTTTGTTACTGCATGAAAACTCTCCAGTGTTTTCTGCAAGGTCTCCTGAGTACACCCATGCCCCCATGCATAGGTGTGCAAAGATTTTGGCAAAATACAGCACCAATTGTAGAACTTAAAAATGTACGAATAGAATGTAAAAGTCTGGTGCAGTAAAAGAAAAAAAAAACTAAACTGAACTAACTAACTGGAGTGTGAGAAAAAATAGAAAGGAAAAAAAAAAAATCACAGATCACGCACAGTGTGATATATCTTGAAACAAAACAATACAGCAGCTTGAACAAAGGGACACTCGTATAAAAATTATCAACATACAAGTGGTACCCTTTGTTCATCAGGGGAAAAAGTAGGTCCCACACAATCTTGCCACTGGTTCCCATGTGTTCTGGGCAACCTGGAGGGTCAAGGCTACTATCCTTTCCCTCGTACACCCGGAAGGCCTGAGTATACCCACTCTCGCTGTCACAGAGCTTATACACCTTCACTCCATACCTGGAGCGTTTGGAAGGAATATACTGCTTGAATCCCTTGTATTTCATTAGGGATTCATCCACGCAGATATTCCTTCCAGGTGTATAAGCCTCTGCAAACCTGGCGGCGAAGTGGGTAATCAGGGGGCGGATTTTATACAGCCTGTCAAACTGGGGATGCTCTCTAGGGGGCACAGGCTGTTGTCACTGAAGTGCATGAACGCAAAATGTTTTCATACCTTCTACGTGACATTGATTGGGGGTAAATGGGGGTAGAGCAGATGGGGCTACTGCTCCAGTAGGAGCGAATTGAGGGCTTCTTTATGATGCCCTCAGCATAGTAAGTGCCCAGAATTTCAGAAATTCTGGCACATCTAGCGGGGTCCATTGCTGCCTTGCCAAGTAGGAGTCTGGCTTCGCAGCACAATGCTGATGGGCATACAGATTTGATTGGGCCACGATGTGGCCCAACAAATCATTCCCCATAAACACCTGCAAAAACTGTGTGGCGGTAAATCCTGCAACATCAATATTGATGCCAGGATTTGCCGTGAAAGGAGGGATATCTGGCCTCTGGTGATGAGGCACTACCCACTCCTCAGCTGGAGCTGTGCGTCTCCTGCTGGCAGGTGGTGACCCAGGATCTGCATCAGAAACATCACTAGATACATCAGCCAGCGTAGATAATGTATCTAGCGACGTCTCTGGGCAGTTAGCGGGGTCGAAATGAGGGTCTGAGTCTGACGCAGATGCCTCAGATTCTGACGCCAGGATGGCATATGCCTCCTCGGCGCTGTACACCCTCTCAGACATTAGATTATAAAAATTTTATAATTATTATATATATATAAGCGGATTGTTGGTTCTTAGAAGAACCGTTGGTTTCACAAGAAAATACAAATAAACACCTAAATCTCTCTAAATCCCTCTAAACCTGCCTCAATTCTTCTAAATCTCCCTAAAATCTCTCTAAATCTGCCTCAATTTTTCTAATGTCACTAAATCTACCTAAAATCTCTAACCTGTCAAATCTGATCTCTCTCTCTCGCTCACCAAAACACAAGTGAGGAGAGGGAGGGAGAATCACAGAGGTCAGAGCCAATATTTACAAAATATTGACCTGACCTGACAAATTAGAAATTTTATTTAGATTTTTTCTAACTTCTGATTGGATGTTGCTAGCCTGCCTCTCTGATGAGGCAGGCTAGGAACATCCCACTCAGCCCCAAGATGACCCTAACCCTAACCCTAACCCTAACCCTAGCCCTAACCCTAGCCCTAACCCTAACCCTAGCCCTAACCCTAGCCCTAACCCTAGCCCTAACCGTCAGTTTATTTTATTTATTTTTATTTATTTTTATTTTACTTTTTTTACACTTTTTGAACACTTTTTTTACTCTGCTGGGTGCCTTGATCCCTCGAGGCACCCAGCAGAGCACCTGATCACTCATGTGATCTTTTTTGTACTGAGTGCCACGATACCTCGTGGCACTCAGTACTTCCTGCCGCTACCGGAAGTGATCGCTCGGGGGGAGCGATCACTGAGCGGACCGGCGGCAGGTAAGCATATTGCAAGGATGCCTCGATGTCGAGGCATCCCTGCAATATACACAGAGCAGCTGGAAGCGATCCGATCGCTTCCAGCGCTCTCTAGAAGTGCCGGGCACCTCTCGGTAAACCGGATGTTGATCGCTCCCGGGGAGCGATCACATGGTGCCCCGGCACTTCTCACCGCCATTGCACGGATGCCTGGACTCCCAGGCAGCCTGCAATGGCGTTTGAGCTGCTGGAAGCGATCCGATCGCTTCCAGCGCTCAAAAAACCGCAGGACGTACCATGTACGTCAGCGGGTCTAAAAGAGACCCGCTGCAATGACGTACATGGTACGTCCGAGGTCCTTAAGGGGTTAAACAAATTAGAGATGGGGTCTCGTTACAATTTTTTTTGGGGAAAATTACAAAATTTTTAACAAACGCACCGCATACAAAAATCGTTAGTGCAGCATCATTGTTCACATTATAATTGAAATGGGAACAATATTGCTGCATTAACAAACCAAAAAAAAGAAAAACAAATTGTTTATTTTTTTTTATAACATTTTTTTAAATATTTTTTATTTTAAATTTTTTTACAAACGTTTTTCACATTCGTGTTTGGTATCGTTGGAACGGCCATGCTCTGGCCGATCCAAAAATACCAAACTTTAAACCCTAGCTGCCACGGATCGGGAGATAGGGGGTTCAAAATGAACCCCCTATCTCCACCATTGGTGGCAGCTAGGGGTTAACTCCAGGACTGGCGTCATCGTGCTATGCACGATGACGCCAGTCCTCAGGGGGAGTTCCCGGAAGCTTGGCCGACATCCGACATCCTCATGGATATGCCCCAGCTCCTCATGGATATTGCCCCAGCACCTCGTGGATTTGCCCCAGCTCCTCGTGGATTTGCCCCAGCTCCTCGTGGATATTCCCCAGCTCACACATGGATTTGCCCCAGCTCCTCGTGGACATGCCCCAGCTCCTCGTGGACATGCCCCAGCTCCTCGTGGACATGCCCCAGCTCACACATGGATTTGCCCCAGCTCCTCGTGGATATTCCCCAGCTCACACATGGATTTGCCCCAGCTCCTCGTGGATATGCCCCAGCTCCTCGTGGACATGCCCCAACTCCTCGTGACATGCCCCAGCTCCTCGTGGACATGCCCCAGCTCCTCGTGGATATGCCCCAGCTCACACATGGATTTGCCCCAGTTCCTCGTGGATATTCCCCAGCTCACACATGGATTTGCCCCAGCTCCTCGTGGATATGCCCCAGCTCCTCGTGGACATGCCCCAGCTCCTCGTGGACATGCCCCAGCTCTCTCGTGGATATGCCCCAGCTCACACATGGATTTGCCCCAGCTCCTCGTGGATATTCCCCAGCTCACACATGGATTTGCCCCAGCTCCTCGTGGATATGCCCCAGCTCCTCGTGGACATGCCCCAGCTCCTCGTGGACATGCCCCAGCTCACACATGGATTTGCCCCAGCTCCTCGTGGATATTCCCCAGCTCACACATGGATTTGCCCCAGCTCCTCGTGGATATGCCCCAGCTCCTCGTGGACATGCCCCAGCTCCTTGTGGACATGCCCCAGCTCCTCGTGGATATGCCCCAGCACATGGAATGCCCCAGCTCCTCATAGATATGCCCCAGCTCCTCATGGATATGCCCCAGCTCCTCATGGATTTGCCCCAGCAGATGGAATGCCCCAGCACCTCATGATAATGGCCCCAGCTCACCTCCGCCGCCTTTTTCGCTCCCTCAGAGCGTCCGGCGGCGCGGAGCTTGGGCGCTCGCCAGGGGGAGCCACGTGACCAGCTGCGATTGGCTGGTGACGTGTTTCCTCCACGCGAGCGCCGAAGCTGCATGCTTCGGACGCTCGCAGGGAGCGAAAAAACGCGGCGGAGGGTGAGACACCCGCCCTTAGGGTGACGGTGTCACCCTAAAGGCGGGTGTCACCTGGTGCGGGCCGCACCCCCGCCCCCATGTTACGACGCCACTGGTATATACATTTAACGGCCACACGCCCACGGACTTACTCTATCCAAACAAAGTTCAGAATGATGTGAAACATTGGGACTTTTTGGATAGATCGATTTTCGACTATCCAGAAGTTAAAAAAATAAAAATGGTCGAAAATCTAATGCAAAAGTCCTGATGTTTCACATCGGGATGTCAGATATTAATAGGCTTGTGCACCGATTTTTTTTTTCGGTTTCGATTTGTTCTGATGTTTAAAATTTTTCGATTGCGTACATTTTTTGGAATATCGACCATTTTTCGTATTTTCGGGTCACTTTGCTCGTTTTTGTATCGACTTTTCGTGATTTCGGAAATTTTCTTTTTTTTCGGAACGTCTGTTCTCCTCGTTTCAAAGTGTCTAACTCTATTCGTTTTGATGTAAAGTACTATGGTTTACTTTTTTATACTTTATATATTTTTTTATAATAAATTTTAGGTTTGTTTTTCGGATCCGATAATTCATTCTGACGATACGATAATTCTGGCGATTCTATCGTGTTTTTTTTTTTATTAAATAAAGATCCCTTTTTTCTTATGAATATACATTTCACAACTTTATTTAATCACATTAAAAAAATGGTATGAAAGCCAAGGAACAAAAAAAAAAGAACAAAACGATTTAAAAAATGGTAAACTGACCCGAATGGTCTGACTTTAAAAATAAAAACCAGAACAAAAATGTTTTAAAACGGAAAAATAGTTGATCAAAATGATCTGAAATGAAAAAAAATAATAAAATAAAATGATTTAAAACAGACAAAAATATAAATTAACCCTTTCGCTGCTGAGGCATTTCACGGCTTCCCTTCACGCCTGTGTGCGGCACTGCTTCTGCTGCTGAGCTAATTTTTAACAGTTTCGCTCCTCTTGGTTAAACGCGTTTTTTTGAAGCCTTCTTTTATAATATGACCCAGACATGTTATATATCGTTCTTTCCGTCAGACTCGGCAGATTCATAATAATATATTTATCATATGTATGCGTCATGTCCTGTCTGTATATTATAAAAAACAAAAATGCAATAAAATTAGAATTTTCAATGTTTGTTTTACAAGGTGTAAAGTGTTTTTTTCACATTTTAACATGCGAGTGTTTGCGGTTATATTTTATGAGTTGCGTTTGTTAAAAAAAATTGAAAAGGGGACTTGTTATATTTTTTTGGGTGACAATTACACTATTTTTAACAAACGCACCCCATACAAAATCCTTAGTGCAGCATCATTGTTCACATTATAATTGAAATGGCAACAATATTGCTGCATTAACAAAACAAAACAAAAAACCTGTATTCTTTTTTTTTTTATTTAAATTTTTTAACATTGTCATGTTTGGTATTGTTGGAAAGGCCATGCTCTGGTCGATCCAAAGATACCAAACATTAACCAACCGATAGCTGCCGCGGATCGGGAGATAGGGGTTCCAATGAACCCCCTATCTCCACCATTGGTCACAGTTAGGGGTTAACTCCAAAACTGACGTCATTGTGACGAGGTCTTGGGACTGTCGGCAGCTGCTGTTCCCCCACGCTGTTGTCTTCCTGCAAAGACGTGACCATGTTGGCGGGCAGCGTCTTAGCGGGCAGCGGTGGGAGAGAGTGAGCTCATAGCTGGGAGGAGGTGTTGCGTGAAGCTGCAAACAGGGACAAATAAACTAGACCTGAGCCGCACTGAGGATCTTTGGGTTGTGTCGGAGAAGACTTCACGCAGTGCTGCCATCAATATTTTTTGATAAATTCTTGGTTATACAATGAATGTGACTGTGGACAAAAATCCGTGTTGTTGTGACATCGCCTAAGCTTAACAAAAAACCAGGCCACGTCGGTAATCAAATCTCAAGGCCTTACAACAAGGTTGTGTGTGTGACATTTTTTGGCCAGGCAGGAAGTGTAGAATGTGCACAGTCACATTCATGGCCACAAATATGTTGACAAATTTATGACAAAGGGTCCATAGAAATGTCAATACATTTATGTACATATAATTTTAACAGTGTGGAAACCAAGCAATACATATTAACTTATTAAGTAAGGAAAAGCAACGCACACAAACAGGAAAATAGTGAAAAAATAGAAAATTTATTTACAACATATTAACATAGGGAAGGGAACATGCCAAGGATGGCAAACTGCCCAAGAAGTTACTGGCATTTGAGGAGATGTTGGAGCTGGTCCGCATCTTGGACTGCAAAGATTACGATTGCTGTAGGGGCCCTTACGGCAGGAAGAATAACACCCGCAAGGATCGTATCCTTGAAAAGCTACGCACCACCATCCTGGAGCTGTTCGGGAAGGACTGGACGAAGGACCATCTCTGAAAACGCTGGTCCGACCTCAAGACACGCGAGCAGGAGCAGCTGAGGCACATTCTGGAGGAGGCTGCCATTGGTCTCACTGCTGCTCCAGGAGGTCTGCGGCATTGGTTATGTGCTCCCGCAGTTCCTGGAGCAGTTCTTGTAGAGAGTTGACGGCGGTAGCTGCCAGGCGAAGCTCGCCGATCGCCTCCCGTCGGCGTCTGGCTTCTCCTTCTATATATCCAATAAATGAAAGAAGGAAAATACAGTAAGTAAAGCAGGTTTCTATTTTTGACTGAAAGTCTTGAAAAAATATAACAGTAGTATATACAAGAGCTGGCGGCCTCCTGAGTCTCCGACTCCTCCGACTCCTCCCCCACCACCACCTTCTGCATATCCAGTGCTATATGTAAGAAATTAAAGAAATAAAAAATACAGTAAACAACAAAACTGATTTATTTTTGAACAAAAGTCGATACAAAATACAACAGTAAAAAAAAAAAACCTGGACTGGCGGCCTCCTGCTGCTCCGGCTGACTCTCTACATCCTCCTCTTCCTCCTGCTCCTCTTGTGCTATACATAAACAAATTTAATTAAAATACAGTAAACAAAAAATGTTTCTGTTTTTGACCAAAAGTCGTTGCAAAATAAAACAGTATATACCAGCGCTGGTGGACGCCCGTGGCTCCCCCTCCTCCTCCGCTGGGGCACTGGTCCCTGCCCGGGCAGATTCGGCGGCCTTCTTCCTGTCTTCTGCCAAATCCAAAAAATATAACACGTAAATAATGCAGACTGGAAAAAATGGTATATCTATACAATATATTGCTCAAAGTATTGCGAGACCCCTCCACTACCCACTACCAGCTTGACCCACCACTACTCCCACCTCATAGGTCTAAAGTCACAAAATATTTATTTATTTCCTCTGCACAGACATATATTACCGTTCATTTATATATTTTTTTCAGAAGTAAACTTTACGTTTATTCAATAAAAACTATTATTTGTGTTGTGTGCATACAAAACGCATTGTGCGACTGCTTTTAGTTATTTTATAGATGCCTCAGCCTCAGTTTCACTTTCAGATTCTGCTAATAATAAAACTGGATATTGCAGAAACAACAACAGAAATCCACCATTTTGTTTTGAAATTTGCATCTAAAGCATTCAATGACACTGCTGCAGCAGCTGCTGAGGATGTATTGAACGCAGCTCTGTTTGGATGCACTTTCAGAAGAACTATATGTCCCATCCTATCACTTAGCAGAGACGCAGAGATTTTTATTGATGCGCAGGTGGGAGCCAATATTAGGCAAGCTGAGGGTCATCTCGTATGCATCACTCAATCACAACCCCCCCCCAACACACTACAGACTATACACACAGTGCCAAAAGAAATGCAGCATTGTAACTTCATCTACATACATCAAATATCACAATTTTCACGAATACGTAAAATCACAAAAAAAAAAGCTATGGCAAAAATGCATGTATGACGAGTCGTGAAAACGCAAAGCTATACACAATCACATTGCATGAAAAAAGGACTAGATAAATCAAGGTATTTCTGTGCACATTAGCACATGCAAGCACATTATTATTATTATACAGGATTTATATAGCGCCAACAGTTTGCGCAGCGCTTTACAATATAACATGACACTTACATTTCGCTATGACGCGCCGGATGCGCCTCAGCTGCTCCTGCTCACGAACTTTTAAATCAGACCAGCGTTTCTGTAGCTGGTCCTTCGTCCGGTCCTTCCCAAACTTCTCCAAAATGGTAGTGCGTAGCTTGTCAAGGATACGATATTTTCTGTCGTTATTCTTGCTGCGGTAAGGTCCGTTCTGGCAATCGTAATCTTTTCTATCAAACATGCGGACCAGCTCCAACATCTCCTCAAACGCCATATTTTGGGCCCGTTTTTTCCTGGGTGCAGGTGGTTCAATTTCATCATAAGATGAAGACGAGGTCTCCTCTCTGGCAGCGGCCATTATGAAGAATAATAAAAACAAAATTTTGTTCAAAAAGTTGTCAATAAAACTGGCTCAATAAAGTTACGACATGTGCGCGCGTGCGCATGCGCGACCCGCGGACGAATCGGATCTGATCAAAATACGAAAATTCTTATCGGATCTTTGGAAACAAAAAAATTTACAGAATCAGCCATATAACCGATACTAGTTAAATATACGATGTCCAGACTTACCGAAATGGTACCGAAATCCCGAATGGAACCGAAATCATGAATAGAGGGAAAATAAATTTCGATTTGACACATTTCAAGTCCATTCGAAAATTCCGAAAAATTTTCGATTTGGTAAATTTTTCGTTTTTTCGGAAAGTCTGTTCTCGTTTCAAAGCAATAGATTTCGATTTGACACATTTCAAGTCCATTCGAAATTCTGAAAATTTTTCGATTCGGTTCGGAAAACAGTTCGGATTCCACTTTTTCGGATCTAAAAATTTCGGATTTTCGGCCGAATCGAAAGACCCGAATCGGGAAATTTCGTGAAAATTCCGAAATTCCGAAACCCGAAACGCACATCCCTACCTCTCGGCTGCATTTGACACTGTTGACCACCCCTCCTTCTACAGACCCTCAACTCTCTGGGTCTCGGTGACACTGCACTTGCTTGGGTTGACTCCTATTTATCCAACAGGTCCTTCTGTGTGTCCTTTGCTGGTAACTCCTCCTCCTCATTGCCTCTATCTGTTGGTGTACCTCAAGGCTCTGTCCTTGGTCCTCTGCTCTTTTGACATCTACACCTCCTCCCTGGGCAAAATCATCAACAGCTTTGGCTTTAATTACCATCTCTACGCTGATGACACTCAGATCTACCTCTCTACCCCTGATCTCTCTCCCCCTGTCCTTTCAAAAGTCAGTGACTGTTTATCTGGCATCTCCTCCTGGATGGCCTCCCACCACCTAAAGATCAACATGTCAAAGACTGAACTCCTACTTATTCCTCCCTCCAATGCCTCCCCACCTCCTGACTTCTCTATCACGGTGGAGGGTATCACCATCTCCCCATCAAACCAAGTTCTCTGTCTTGGAGTTACACTGGACTCTGCTCTTTCCTTCATCCCCCACATCAAGTCTCTTTCCTCCTCCTGCCGATACCAACTGTGTAATATTTCCAGAATTCGGCCATTTCTTACCGCTGTCACCACAAAACAACTCATACACGCCCTGGTAATCTCCCGACTCGACTATTGCAATAATCTCTTATCTGGCCTCCCTCTGTCCTGCCTCTCCCCCCTACAATCCATCCTGAACGCCTCCGCCAGGCTAATTCACCTCACCCGCCGCTCTGTCTCTGCCACTCCCCTCTGCGAGTCCCTTCACTGGCTCCCCATCCACTGCAGAATTAAGTTCAAAATCCTTATCCTTACCTACAAAACCCTCACTAACTCAGCGCCCCACTACCTGTCCTCACTAATCACCAAATACACCCCAGCCCGCTCCCTAAGGTCAAACAGTGACCTGCGCCTAGCTTCTCCCCGCATCACCTCTTCCCATGATAGACTGCAGGATTTCTCACGCGCAGCCCCCATTCTCTGGAACGCTCTCCCTCGTACTGTCAGACTTTCCCCTAACTTCTCTTCCTTCAAACGCTCCCTTAAAACATTCCTATTTAGGGAAGCCGACCCCCCGACTCACTGGCGCAACCATCAATCACTCTCACCTTACAGTCCTCTCCTCCTGTTTCCAACCCCAACCCTCCTAGATTGTGAGTTCCTACGGGAATAGGCCCTCATCTCCTCCTGTACTGTTTGTCAAATGTTGTTCAATGTATTGTAACCTGTCTATACTGTGCCTATTGTACAGCGCTGCGGAATATGCTGGCGCTTTATAAATAAAGAATAATAATAAATAATAAAAAGGGGGGAATCTGGGGGAGTCCATGTCTCAGGACACGGGGGAATCTGGGGGAGTCCATGTCTCAAGACATGGGGAATCTGGGGGAGTCCATGTCTCAGGACACGGGGGATCTGGGGGAGTCCATGTCTCAGGACACGGGGGAATCCAGGGGAGTCCATGTCTCAGGACACAGGGGAATCTGGGGGAGTTTATGTCTCAGGACACGGGGGAATCTGGGGGAGTCCATGTCTCAGGACACGGGGGTATCTGGGGGAGTCCATGTCTCAGGACACGGGGGAATCTGGGGGAGTCCATGTCTCAGGACACGGGGGTATCTGGGGCGTCCATGTCTCAGGACAAGGGGGAATCTGGAGGAGTCCATGTCTCAGGACACAGGGGTATCTGGGGAAGTTCATGTCTCAGGACACGAGGGAATTTGGGGGAGTCCATGTCTCAGGACACGGGGGAATCTGGGGGAGTCCATGTCTCAGGACACGGGGGAATCTGGGGGAGTCCATGTCTCAGGACATGGGGGTATCTGGGGCGTCCATGTCTCAGGACAAGGGGGAATCTGGAGGAGTCCATGTCTCAGGACACGGGGGTATCTGGGGGAGTCCATATCTCAGGACACGAGGGGATCTGGGGGAGTCCATGTCTCAGGACACAGGGGAATCTGGGGGAGTACATGTCTCAGGACACGGGGGAATCTGGGGGAGTCCATGTCTCAGGACACGGGGGAGTCCATGTCTCAGGACACGGGGACCTGCAGGGTATGAGGCAGGGCGTTTAATGCAGTGGCTGGTCAGTGTATATTTTGGGACGTCTGTTGCTGCAGCATTTGACCCATCACTGCAGATAAGTTTATCACCAACCTTCTGGAACATTCCAGGTAAATGAATTATTGGTCTTCTCACCTGTAGGTTCTGGCTCGGCATTCTCGGAGATATAGCGGCTGCAGTGGGACGTGCACAGCAGCGCGCTGGGATTGCTGATCTGCAGGACGGCCGCGTAAAGGACGTATTTATCTTTACGAGTCTTGATTTATAAAATGTGTGATTGATATATAAGCTCTGCAGCCAATTAGCCGATAACCGATGGATCTGCGCGTCAGCACTTTTTATCTTTTTTGGACACAAGTCTCGCTTTGATCAATCGCGCAGAGCATTGCGGGAAACATTGATTGACACCAGAGATTAGCGGCTCGCGGATTGACAAACATCGTGCACGCCAACAAACATCAGACTGTTAAACACTCAGAGAGAAATCAGTTTGGCAGAAAGTGGCGCGAGGAGGCGAGGAGCGAGCTGGCACTATCTGGAGAACAGAAACCTGGCGACAATACAGGCCCGGCGTCCGCACGATGTAACACAACATGACAGTACAGTAACCGGACAGAGTAAAGAGACTCTGACAGCACCATCAACATTCATCCTCTGCTCCTCTCAAACCCTCCCACCAGGTGTATCCTCCTCACCCAATGCTCCTCTCATACCCTCCTATGACGGAATGGGATGTTGTCCGCCTGCGGGTGTGCTCCTATCTGCTTCCCCCTAGTGCGCTTACCGCCGCGCCCGACTACCGAGTGACACGGCACCCGGCGTCTCCGAGCGGCCTGGAGTGACCCTGGGAAAGGGTTGGCGGGCGTTGGAAGGGACCCCTGGGTGAGACCAGCCCGACCACTGAGCGACACGGCACTCAGCGTCCCGAGCAGCTGGCTGGTCTACTGACTTGGTTGCGGATGTGTCGTCTGCGGAACGGCCGGTCGGATCGGAATTCCCCTCGGGAGCTGGTCGGATCTTATAGTTGGGACGTCCGCTCGTCTTTTCGGATCTACCGGCGATCGGATGGCGCCCGCTATACCGATGCGCGGGAAATGCGCGGCGGATGCGCCGCGGCCGTCGAATCGGATCTCACAGCGGTCGATGCCCGCACGCTGCACCTCTGTCCTGATGCGAGATGCAGGCACAGGGTGGTCGATTCGGATCTGGCTATCGTGCCCTGTAGACCGCGCTGGATCACAGGAATACGTTCACCAAATAAAGAACACCAGGCGTGGCTGAATGAACTAGATCAACTAACTTTAAGGGTTTTCAACAGGGTCAGGTATACAACTTCACATACACAGATTGCCCACTCCCCCACCCACACAACCAGCACTGATTGGCTCCTCTCCCAGCCCCCCCTGTTCCCTCCCAGGTCCCTTCCAGCCTTCCCATTGTCCAGGGATTAGGCAAATGAGGTCTGGGAACAGCCTCCAAGCAGCTGGCTTGCTGTATCCTCCATCTTGGGGCCAGGAGATCCTTTGTCTGGTGTAACCATGCTGGAATGGGCAAAATGGCGACGGGGAAAAACACATACAACCGTTTTCTTACACCTAGTACAGTTACAATCACACAAGGTACATCTTAATACAGCACATCAGTAAGACCACATCTAATGAAAGTACTCGTAAAACTGGGTGCGTGCCACCGCACCCGAGTGTCCATGTCACCACTGTCACTGCGCGCCGCCCCTGGCTGAGGGTGCTGGGCCATCCCGTGACACTCCTCCCCCTCCCCCAGTTCGACGCACCTGGTCTGACCCCACCGGGTCATACCGGGGAAGTCGGTGCTCCCAGGCCCATAGTCAGTCTGGGGAGGCCGGGTCACCAGGCCTCTCCATTTGGCCTTGCGGCCGTGCCAGCTTGGTCGGGACCCCATGTCCTGAGGGTGTCCCCGGCTGGGCGAGAGGACATGCCTCTGGCCGGAGGGCCTCCGGTGCCCCCCCAGGATTGTCACTCACCTGGGGAACCCGGGTGCTAACTGCACACGCCCCAGGTGCCCAGGTCAGCCGTGGGACAGGACCGTGGCGGGGTAAGGCTCCCGAGCCCAAAGGTTGCAAAAATGGGCAGAGGCCAGCGGCGCTCTGCCCCGTTGCCAGCTCTTCCACTGGAGGGCCAGGTACGGACACGGCAACTGAAGGAACCACAAGAGCCAAACCTGGCTGCTCCTCCAGCCAGCTGGAAGGGAGAATCACGGGATGCAACGGCAGTCGCCCAGGGTCATCCACGCTCTGCCCCTCGGGCGAATCGGGCGGAACGGGCAGAGGCCAGCGGCTCTCTGCCCTGGCGTCAGCTCTTCTGCTGGTTGGCCGGGTACGGAAACGGCAACCGGGAGGACAAACGGGGTCAAACCCGGCTGCTCTCCCTGGCCGCCGACGAGGGGACTGGACCGCTGCCGCGGCAGTCGTACAGGGTCATCCTCGCGCTGCCCCTCGAGGCAAACTGAGAGGGATGGGCAGAGGCCAGCGGCGCTCTGCCCCGTGGCCAGCTCGTCAGCTGGGCGAGGATCTCCCTGCGGGAAGATGGTTTCTTCACCCCCCGGGGCAATCAATGGTTGCGCACAACCCGTCCCGGGGGAACCATCCGTCTGCTCCTCCGGGCAGACTTTGAGTAGTGGGCAGAGGCCAGCGGCGCTCTGCCCCGTAGCCAGCTCTTCTGCTGGCGAGAGATCTCCTTGGAGAAGGATGGTTGCTTCACCCCCCGGGACAACCAAGGGTTGCGCACAACCCATCCCGGGGGAACCATCTGTCTGCCCCTCCTGGCAGACTTTGGGCAGTGGGCAGAGGCCAGCAGCACTCTGCCCCGTAGCCAGCTCTTCTGCTGGTTGGAGATCTCCTGGGGAAGGATGGTCACTTCACCCCCCGGGGCAATCGACGGTTGCGCACAACCCATCCCGGGGAGACCATCCGTCTTCTCCCCCGCTGGACCCGTGGCCTCGGCCACCCTGTCCTCTTGCGGGGTGAGGGGGGTAACTTCCTCAGACGACCCCCCCACGGGCACCCATGAGTCCGCCTCGGCTTCCCATAGGTCCCAAACCTGGGGACTGTCGACTTCCTCCGTCGACCCGTCCCACCACGGGGAGCTCAGGCTCGACTGCGGAACGCCGTCCAACAGTCTTCGATAAGCCACCTCGAGCTCCCACTCTCGCTCAGCTAGGGACTCCAGCTCCTCAAACACTGAGTCCCTGCTGTCTGACGGGATCTCCAGTTCCCGTCGCTCCAGGATGTCCTCCATCCGTTCCTCGGTCTCCTCTCCAAAATCGGGGTCGGCGGCCATGCTCGCGTAGAGCAGTCCTGTGCCTCCGTAGCGAGGCCCTGCAACGGAACTGCCTCCCAACGGGCGTACTGCCGGAGCGGCGGTTAGCCACCGGAGCGCGCGGTACGCGGCGTCCAGTGCGACCTCCTCCTGCACCAGACTCCAGAGCTCGGCCTCCCACTCTTCTGGGGCCCGGCCCTGCAGGAGCGCTGCTCGCACAGCGTACTGCTCCCGATAGACGTCAGCGTCGGAAGGAATGTCCACATCATGGCAGTCCCGCTCATGGTCCAGGGCCTCGTACCACAGTTCCTCTGTGGACCCCTGGTCACGCTCTGGACCCTCCTGCAGCCTTCTTGCCAGCACGACCTTCATGTCTGCGAAGGTGCCGGCACAGGAGCACGCTCCTCAATGGGGAATATGGCGTCCTCAGATGCAGCTCCAGGCGAGCTGTGAGTCCCCATCCGAGGGTCGCTGGATGAGTGATGTCCTCAGTACAGGCTCCAGACAAGCTGAGAGTCCCGCAAGCGTCGTCACTGGGGGTTGTGGATTCCCAGGGTGAAGCTCCATACGAGCTGTGAGTCTCGACCCAGGGTTCCACGGGGTAGGGTTCGGGGTCATTGTACTCAGTTTCTGCTCCGCGGAGCTCTGCCAACCGCAGCTGGTGCTGGCGTTCCTTCTCCAGCTCAACTTCCCGGTAGAACTCCCGAATCACCTTACATCGGTCCTCTGTCGTCGGGCATCTCCAAGCAGTGCGATCCGACGCCGCACCTCTCTGAGGTCAGCGCCTTCCTCCACCTCTGCGTGGACAGGGCTGGGACGGGCGTCGTCGCCTCGTCCTGATCCATCCTGGTCAGCTCCTTGATCAGGGTCTTCCTTTTCTTGTTACCCGGCGTTCCTCCCCGGTTCTCCAACATCCCACGCAGGGTGTCCCTGTTGTAGGGGGCGTACACCGCCATGGCGTAGGTCTCCTAGGGGTCTGCAGAGAGCGATCCCACCGCTGCCACCAGTATGACGGAATGGGATGTTGTCCGCCTGCGGGTGTGCTCCTATCTGCTTCCCCCTAGTGCGCTTACCGCCGGCCCGACTACCGAGTGACACGGCACCCGGCGTCTCGAGCGGCCTGGAGTGACCCTGGGAAAGGGTTGGCGGGCGTTGGAAGGGACCCCTGGGTGAGACCAGCCCGACCACTGAGCGACACGGCACTCAGCGTCCCGAGCAGCTGGTCTACTGACCTTGGTTGGCGGATGTGTCGTCTGCGGCGGAACGGCGGTCGGATCGGAATTCCCCTCGGGAGCTGGTCGGATCTTATAGTTGGGACGTCCGCTCGTCTTTTCGGATCTACCGGCGATCGGATGGCGCCCGCTATACCGATGCGCGGGAAATGCGCGGCGGATGCGCCGCGGCCGTCGAATCGGATCTCACAGCGGTCGATGCCCGCACGCTGCACCTCTGTCCTGATGCGAGATGCAGGCACAGGGTGGTCGATTCGGATCTGGCTACCGTGCCCTGTAGACCGCGCTGGATCACAGGAATACGTTCACCAAATAAAGAACACCAGGCGTGGCTGAATGAACTGGATCAACTAACTTTAAGGGTTTACAACAGGGTCAGGTATACAACTTCACATACACAGATTGCCCACTCCCCACCCACACCCACAACCAGCTGATTGGCTCCTCTCCCAGCCCCCCCTGTTCCCTCCCAGGTCCCTTCCAGCCTTCCCATTGTCCAGGGATTAGGCAAATGAGGTCTGGGAACAGCCTCCAAGCAGCTGGCTTGCTGTATCCTCCATCTTGGGGCCAGGAGATCCTTTGTCTGGTGTAACCATGCTGGAATGGGCAAAATGGCGACGGGGAAAACACATACAACCGTTTTCTTACACCTAGTACAGTTACAATCACACAAGGTACATCTTAATACAGCACATCAGTAAGACCACATCTAATGAAAGTACTCGTAAAACTGGGTGCGTGCCACCGCACCCGAGTGTCCATGTCACCACTGTCACTGCGCGCCGCCCCTGGCTGAGGGTGCTGGGCCATCCCGTGACACCTCCCACCAGGTGTATCCTCCTCACCTAATGCTCCTCACAAACCCTCCACCAGGTGTATCCTCCTCACCTAATGCTCATCACAAACCCTCCCACCAGGTGTATCCTACTCAACCAGTGCTCCTCACAAACCCTCCCACTAGGTGTATCCTCCTCACCCAATGCTCCTCACAAACCCTCCCACCAGGTGTATCCTACTCACCCAATGCTCCTCACATACCCTCCCACCAGGTGTATCCTCCTCACCCAATGCTCCTCTCATACCCTCCCACCAGGTGTATCCTCCTCACATAATGCTCCTCACAAACCCTCCCACCAGGTGTATCCTACTCACCTAATGCTCCTCACACACCCTCCCACCAGGTGTATCCTCCTCACCCAATGCTCCTCACATACCCTCCCACCAGGTGTATCCTCCTCACCCAATGCTCCTCTCATACCCTCCCACCAGGTGTATCCTCCTCACCTAATGCTCCTCACAAACCCTCCCACCAGGTGTATCCTACTCACCTAATGCTCCTCACACACCCTCCCACCAGTTGTATCCTCCTCATCCAATGCTCCTCACAAACCCTCCCACCAGGTGTATCCTACTCACCCAATGCTCCTCACATACCCTCCCACCAGGTGTATCCTCCTCATCCAATGCTCCTCACAAACCCTCCCACCAGGTGTATCCTCCTCACCCAATGCTCCTCTCATACCCTCCCACCAGGTGTATCCTCCTCACATAATGCTCCTCACAAACCCTCCCACCAGGTGTATCCTACTCACCTAATGCTCCTCACACACCCTCCCACCAGGTGTATCCTCCTCACCCAATGCTCCTCACATACCCTCCCACCAGGTGTATCCTCCTCACCCAATGCTCCTCTCATACCCTCCCACCAGGTGTATCCTCCTCACCTAATGCTCCTCACAAACCCTCCCACCAGGTGTATCCTACTCACCTAATGCTCCTCACACCCCTCCCACCAGTTGTATCCTCCTCATCCAATGCTCCTCACAACCCTCCCACCAGGTGTATCCTACTCAACCAGTGCTCCTCACAAACCCTCCCACCAGGTGTATCCTCCTCACCCAATGCTCCTCACATACCCTCCCACCAGGTGTATCCTCTTCACCTAATTCTCCTCACAAACCCTCCCACCAGGTGTATCCTCCTCACCCAATGCTCCTCACATACCCTCCCACCAGGTGTATCCTCCTCATCCAATGCTCCTCACAAACCCTCCCACCAGGTGTATCCTCCTCACCCAATGCTCCTCTCATACCCTCCCACCAGGTCTATCCTCCTCACCTAATGCTCCTCACAAACCCTCCCACCAGGTGTATCCTACTCACCTAATGCTCCTCACATACCCTCCCACCAGGTGTATCCTCCTCACCCAATGCTTCTCACAAACCCTCCCACCAGGTGTATCCTCCTCACCTAATGCTCCTCACAAACCATCCCACCAGGTGTATCCTCCTCACCCAATGCTCCTCACAAACCCTCCCAACCAGGTGTATCCTACTCACCTAATGCTCCTCACATACCCTCCCACCAGGTGTATCCTCCTCATCCAATGCTCTTTACAAACCCTCCCACCAGGTGTATCCTCCTCATCCAATGCTCCTCACAAACCCTCCCAACAGGTGTATCCTACTCACCTAATGCTCCTCACATACCCTCCCACCAAGTCTATCCTCCTCACCTAATGCTCCTAACAAACCCTCCCACCAGATGTATCCTCCTCACCAAATGCTCCTCACAAACCCTCCCACCAGGTGTATCCTCCTCACCCAATGCTCCTCTTAAACCCTCCCACCAGGTGTATCCTCCTCACCCAATGCTCCTCACAAACCCTCCCACCAGGTGTATCCTACTCAACCAGTGCTCCTCACATACCCTCCCACCAGGTGTATCCTCTTCACCTAATTCTCCTCACAAACTCTCCAACCAGGTGTATCCTCCTCACCCAATGCTCCTCACATACCCTCCCACCAGGTCTATCCTCCTCACCTAATGCTCCTCACAAACCCTCCCACCAGGTGTATCCTAATCACCTAATGCTCCTCACATACCCTCCCACCAGGTGTATCCTCCTCACCCAATGCTCCTCACAAACCCTCCCACCAGGTGTATCCTACTCGACCAGTGCTCCTCACAAACCCTCCCACCAGGTGTATCCTCCTCACCTAATGCTCCTCACAAACCCTCCCACCAGGTGTATCCTACTCACCTAATGCTCCTCACATACCCTCCCACCAGGTGTATCCTCCTCACCCAATGCTCCTCACATACCCTCCCACCAGGTGTATCCTCCTCACCTAATGCTCCTCACAAACCCTCCCACCAGGTGTATCCTACTTACCTAATGCTCCTCACATACCCTCCCACCAGGTTTATCCTCCTCACCCAATGCTCCTCACATACCCTCCCACCAGGTGTATCCTCCTCACCCAATGCTCCTCACATACCCTCCCACCAGGTGTATCCTCCTCACCCAATGCTCCTCACATACTGTCCCACCAGGTGTATCCTCCTCACCTAATGCTCCTCACAAACCCTCCCACCAGGTGTATCCTCCTCACCTAATGCTCCTCACATTCCCTCCCACCAGGTGTATCCTCCTCATCCAATGCTCCTCACAAACCCTCCCACCAGGTGTATCCTACTCAACCAGTGCTCCTCACAAACCCTCCCACCAGGTGTATCCTCCTCACCTAATGCTCCCCACATACCCTCCCACCAGGTGTATCCTCCTCACCCAATGCTCCTCACATACCCTCCCATCAGGTGTATCCTCCTCACCTAATGCTCCTCACAAACCCTCCCACCAGGTGAATCCTACTCACCTAATGCTCCTCACATACCCTCCCACCAGGTGTATCCTCCTCACCCAATGCTCCTCACATACCCTCCCACCAGGTGTATCCTCCTCACCTAATGCTCCTCACAAACCCTCCCACCAGGTGTATCCTACTTACCTAATGCTCCTCACATACCCTCCCACCAGGTTTATCCTCCTCACCCAATGCTCCTCACATACCCTCCCACCAGGTGTATCCTCCTCACCCAATGCTCCTCTCATACCCTCCCACCAGGTGTATCCTCCTCACCTAATGCTCCTCACAAACCCTCCCACCAGGTGTATCCTACTCACCTAATGCTCCTCACATACCCTCCCACCAGGTGTATCCTCCTCACCTAATGCTCCTCACAAACCCTCCCACCAGGTGTATCCTCCTCATCCAATGCTCCTCACAAACCCTCCCACCAGGTGTATCCTACTCAACCAGTGCTCCTCACAAACCCTCCCACCAGGTGTATCCTACTCACCTAATGCTCCTCACATACCCTCCCACCAGGTGTATCCTACTCACCTAATGCTCCTCACATACCCTCCCACCAGGTGTATCCTCCTCATCCAATGCTCCTCACAAACCCTCCCACCAGGTGTATCCTACTCAACCAGTGCTCCTCACAAACCCTCCCACCAGGTGTATCCTCCTCACCTAATGCTCCTCACATACCCTCCCACCAGGTGTATCCTCCTCAACAATGCTCCTCACATACCTCCCATCAGGTGTATCCTCCTCACCTAATGCTCCTCACAAACCCTCCCACCAGGTGAATCCTACTCACCTAATGCTCCTCACATACCCTCCCACCAGGTGTATCCTCCTCATCCAATGCTCCTCACAAACCCTCCCACCAGGTGTATCCTACTCACACTAATGCTCCTCACACACCCTCCCACCAGTTGTATCCTCTCTCATCCAATGCTCCTCACAAACCCTCCCACCAGGTGTATCCTACTCACCAGTGCTCCTCACAAACCCCTCCCACCAGGTCTATCCTCCTCACCTAATGCTCCTCACAAACCCTCCCACCAGGTGTATCCTACTCACCTAATGCTCCTCACATACCCTCCCACCAGGTGTATCCTCCTCACCTAATGCTCCTCACAAACCCTCCCACCAGTTGTATCCTACTCACCTAATGCTCCTCACATACCCTCCCACCAGGTGTATCCTCCTCATCCAATGCTCCTCACAAACCCTCCCACCAGGTGTATCCTACTCAACCAGTGCTCCTCACAAACCCTCCCACCAGGTGTATCCTCCTCACCTCATGCTCCTCACATACCCTCCCACCAGGTGTATCCTCCTCACCTAATGCTCCTCACAAACCCTCCCACCAGGTGTATCCTCCTCACCTAATGCTCCTCACAAACCCTCCCACCAGGTGTATCCTCCTCACCCAATGCTCCTCACAAATCCTCCCACCAGGTGTATCCTCCTCACCCAATGCTCCTCACAAACCCTCCCACCAGGTGTATCCTACTCACCTAATGCTCCTCACATACCCTCCCACCAGGTGTATCCTCCTCACCTAATGCTTCTCACAAACCCTCCCACCAGGTGTATCCTACTCACCAGTGCTCCTCACAAACCCTCCCCAAGGTGTATCCTCCTCACCTAATGCTCCTCACATACCCTCCCACCAGGTGTATCCTCCTCACCTAATGCTCCTCACAAACCCTCCCACCAGGTGTATCCTATTCACCCAATGCTCCTCACATACCCTCCCACCAGGTGTATCCTCCTCACCTAATGCTCCTCACATACCCTCCCACCAGGTGTATCCTCCTCTACCAATGCTCCTCACAAACCCTCCCACCAGGTGTATCCACCTCATCCAATGCTCCTCACAAACCCTCCCACCAGGTGTATCCTCCTCACCTAATGCTCCTCACATACCCTCCCACCAGGTGTATCCTCCTTGTCACGGAATGGCCCAGCACCCTCAGCCAGGGGCGGTGCACAGTGACAATGGTGACTATGGACACTTGGGTGTGGTGGCACGCACCTAGTTTTCTAAGTACTTATTTAGATGTGATTATTGTGTGGTGTAAAAGTGTTCCCCGTTGGTTTATTGCGTAATGTATTTTCCTTTGTTGCCTTGCTCGCCGCCATTTTCCGATCACCTTGTGGCGCAGTCAGAATCTTCGATTCGGAAAATGGCCGATTCGAACCATCCGGTTCGAATCGTAAAATGGCCGATTCGGACCATCCGGTCCGAATTGGCGACTCCCTGAAGCGTAATGGCCAATGGGTCCTGGGAGGGCGGGCAAGGAGTCCCATTGTATTCTAATGTATGTGAAGTTGATAAATGCTTGAACCGTGCATAATAAAGGCCAGATTTTGCAGTGCATCCAGCTTTGACTGATGTGTCTTTGTCTCCGCCGTACTTTCGCATCTGAGCGTCCCCCGCGATCTCAGGGTACGGTGACTACCACGATACGATCCGAATCGAGCGCTCTGCCCCTGCATCGTGTATCAGGGCAGAGGCGCTGCGTGTGAAGATTCGGTCCCAGATTGCTGGGCAGAGATCCGAACCGAAGGGCGCGGCGTGTACCGCGCTCCGGTATTGCGAGGGATTGCGGTAAGATCCGAATCCCTCGCCCATCCCGGCAGATCCGAAGATTCCTTCATTCCCGATCCGATCCGAAAAGTCATCCGCCGAAGATCCGACTATTTACCCGCACCGCGATCGGAAACGTTTCCGCGCAAGATCCGAAACGTTTCCCGCATCCGATACGAATATTCCTCCGCGGCAGAACCGATCTCCACGGACGTCCCACACCCGCAAGGTCAGTGAACCAGTTGCTCGGGACGCTGAGTGCTGTATGGCTCAGTGGTCGGACTGGTTCTAGGCAGGGGTCCCCTCCACCGCCCGCTAACCCCTTCCCGGGGTCACGCCAGGCCGCACGAGACGCCGAGTGCGCGTCACTCGGTAGTCGGGCCAGCGGTAAGCGACGGGGTCACGCAGATTGAGCACACCCGCAGGCGGAACAACATCTCCATTCCGTCATACTGGTGGCAGCGGTGGGATCGCTCTCTGCAGGCCCCTAGGAGACCTACGCCATGGTGGTGTACACTTACTATGACCGGGACACCCTGCGTGGGATGTTGGAGAACCGGGGAGGAACGCCGGGTAACAAGAAAAGAAAGACCTGATCAAGGAGCTGACTAGGATGGATCAGGACGGGGCGACGACGCCCGTCCCCAGCCCTGTCCACGCGGAGGTGGAGAAGATGCTGGCCTCAGAGAGGTGCGGCGTCGGATCGCCCTGCTCGGGGATGCCCCAGCGACGGCGGACAGATGCCGGTGATCCGGGAGTTCTACCGGGAAGTTGAGCAGGAAAAGGACCGGCAGCACGAGCTGCGGTTGGCAGAGCTCCGCGGAGCAGAGCCAGAAGATTTGGACCCGAACCCTACCCCGTGGAACCCTGGGACGAGGCTCACAGCTCGACTGGAGCTTCACCTGGGGAATCTGCAACCCCCAGTGACTACGCTTGCGGGACTCTTAGCTCGCCTGGAGCCTGTACTGAGGACGTCACTTATCCCGCGACCCTCGGATGAAGACTCACAGCCCGCCTGGAGCTGCATCTGAGGACGCCACATTCCCCGTTGAGGAGCAGTGCTCCTGTGCTGGCACCTTCGCTGACATGAAGGTCGTGTTGGCAAGAGAGCTGCAGGAGGGCCTGGAGCAGGACCAGAGGTCCACAGAGGAACTGTGGTACGAGGCCCTGGACCATGAGCGGGACTGCCATGGTGCGTACATTCCTTCCGACGCTGTCGTCCATCGGGTGCAGTACGATGTGCGAGCAGCGTTCCTGCAAGGTCGGGCCCCAGAGGAGTGGGAGGCCGAGCTCCGGAGTCTGGTGCAGGAGGAGATCGCACTGGACGCCGCGTACCGCGCGCTCCGGTGGCTAACCGCCTCTCCGACAGCGCGCCCGATGGGAGGCAGTTCCATTGCAGGGCCTCGCTACGGAGGCACGGGGCTGCTCTACGAGGGCATGGCCGCCGACCCCGAGTTTGGAGAGGAGACAGAGGAACGGATGGAAGACATCCTGGAGCGACGGGAACTGGAGATCCCGTCAGACAGCAGGGACTCAGTGTTTGAGGAGCTGGAGTCCCTAGCCGAGCGAGAGTGGGAGCTCGAGGTGGCTTACCGAAGACTGTTGGACGGCGTTCCGCAGTCGAGCCTGAGCTCCCCGTGGTGGGACGGGTCGGCGGAGGAAGTCGACAGTCCCCAGGTTTGGGACCTATGGGAGGCCGAGGCGGACCCATGGGTGCCCGTGGGGGTTTCGACTGAGGAAGTTACCCCCTTCACCCCGCAAGAGGACAGGGTGGCCGAGGCCACGGGTCAAGCGGGGGAGGAGACGGATGGTCTCCCCGGGATGGGTTGCGCAACCATTGTTTGCCCCGGGGGGTGAAGTGACCATCCTTCCCCAGGAGATCTCCAACCAGCAGAAGAGCTGGCTACGGGGCAGAGTGCCGCTGGCCTCTGCCCACTGCTTACAGTCCGTCAGGAGAAGCAGACGGATGGTTCCCCCGGGATGGGTTGTGCGCAACCATTGTTTGCCCCGGGGGGTGAAGTGACCATCCTTCCCCAAGGAGATCTCCAACCAGCAGAAGAGCTGGCTACGGGGCAGAGTGCCGCTGGCCTCTGCCCACTTGCTTACAGTCCGTCAGGAGAAGCAGACGGATGGTTCCCCCGGGATGGGTTGTGCGCAACCATTGTTTGCCCCGGGGGGTGAAGTGACCATCCTTCCCCAAGGAGATCTCCAACCAGCAGAAGAGCTGGCCACGGGGCAGAGCGCCACTGGCCTCTGCCCACTACTCACGGTCTGCCAGGTGGAGCAGACTGATGGTCCCCCGGGCTGGGTTGTGCGCAACTGCTGATGGGCTGGGGGGGAAAGAAACCTCCTCTGCAAGGAGATCCCCACCCAGCGGAAGAGCTGACACCAGGGCAGAGCGCCGCTGGCCTCTGCCCGTTTCTCCCAACTTGCCCCGAGGGGCAGAGCGAGGATGACCCCGTGCAACTGCGGTTGCATCCATTTGTCTCCCTTGTCGGCTACCAGGAAGAGCAGCCAGGTTTGGCTCTATTTGCTCCTTCAGTTGCCGTGTCCGTACCTGGCCATCCAGTGGAAGAGCTGGCAACGGGGCAGAGCGCCGCTGGCCTCTGCCCATTTTGGCAACCCTTGGGCTCGGGGGCCTCACGCAGCCACGGTGCTTTCCCACGGCTGACCTGGGCACCCGGGGCGTGTGCATTTAGCACCCGGGTTCCCGGGTGAGCGGTAACCCTGGAGGGGACACAGGAGGCACGCCGGGCCCAGATGTATGTCCTCTCGCCCAGCCGGGGAAACTCGAAGGACATGGGGTCCCGACCCAGCTGGCACGGCCGCAAGGCCAAATGGAGAGGCCTGGTGACTCGGCCTCCACAGACTGACTATGGGCCTGGGAGCACCGACTTCCCCGGTATGACCCGGTGGGGTCAGACCAGGTGCGTCGAACTGGGGGAGGGGGAGGAGTGTCACGGAATGGCCCAGCACCCTCAGCCAGGGGCGGTGCACAGTGACAATGGTGACTATGGACACTTGGGTGTGGTGGCACGCACCTAGTTTTCTAAGTACTTATTTAGATGTGATTATTGTGTGGTGTAAAAGTGTTCCCCGTTGGTTTATTGCGTAATGTATTTTCCCTTTGTTGCCTTGCTCGCCGCCATTTTCCGATCACCTTGTGGCGCAGTTCAGAATCTTCGATTCGGAAAATGGCCGATTCGAACCATCCGGTTCGAATCGTAAAATGGCCGATTCGGACCATCCGGTCCGAATTGGCGACTCCCTGAAGCGTAATGGCCAATGGGTCCTGGGAGGGCGGGCAAGGAGTCCCATTGTATTCTAATTATGTGAAGTTGATAAATGCTTGAACCGTGCATAATAAAGGCAGATTTTGCAGTGCATCCAGCTTCGACTGATGTGTCTTTGTCTCCGCCGTACTTTCGCATCTGAGCGTCCCCCGCGATCTCAGGGTACGGTGACTACCACGATACGATCCGAATCGAGCGCTCTGCCCCTGCATCGTGTATCAGGGCAGAGGCGCTGCGTATGAAGATTCGGTTCCCAGATTGCTGGGCAGAGATCCGAACCGAAGGGCGCGGCCGTGTACGCGCTCCGGTATTGCGAGGGATTGCGGTAAGATCCGAATCCCTCGCCCATCCCGGCAGATCCGAAGATTCCTTCATTCCCGATCCGATCCGAAAAGTCATCCGCCGAAGATCCGACTATTTACCCGCACCGCGATCGGAAACGTTTCCCGCAAGATCCGAAACGTTTCCCGCATCCGATACGAATATTCCTCCGCGGCAGAACCGATCTCCACGGACGTCCCACACCCGCAAGGTCAGTGAACCAGTTGCTCGGGACGCTGAGTGCTGTATGGCTCAGTGGTCGGACTGGTTCTAGGCAGGGGTCCCCTCCACCGCCCGCTAACCCCTTCCCGGGGTCACGCCAGGCCGCACGAGACGCCGAGTGCGCGTCACTCGGTAGTCGGGCCAGCGGTAAGCGACGGGGTCACGTTGAGCACACCCGCAGGCGGAACAACATCTCCATTCCGTCATATACTCCTCACCTAATGCTCCTCACAAACCCTCTCCCAGTATATTGTTTCCCATACTCACCTAATGCTCCTCACATACCCTCCCACCAGGTGTATCCTCCTCATCCAATGCTCCTCACAAACCCTCCCACCAGGTGAATCCTCCTCATGCCATCTCCTCCAAACCTCCCACCAGGTGTATCCTACTCACCTAATGCTCCGTCACATACCCTCCCACCAAGTCTATCCTCCTCACCTAATGCTCCTCACAAACCTCCCACCAGGTGTATCCTCTTCACCTAATTCTCTCTCACAAACTCTCGACCAGGTGTATCCTCTCACCCAATGCTCCTCACATACCTCCCACCAGGTGTATCCTCCTCATCCAATGCTCCTCACAACCCTCCCACCAGGTGTATCCTACTCACCTAATGCTCCTCACATAGCCCTCCCACCAGGTGTATCCTACTCACCCAATGCTCCTCACAAACCTCCCACCAGGTGTATCCTTCCTCACCCCAATGCTCTCTCATACCCTCCCACCAGGTCTATCCTCCTCACCTAATGCTCCTCACAAACCCTCCCACCAGGTGTATCCTCCTCACCTAATGCTCCTCACATACCCTCCCACCAGGTGTATCTCCTCACTCTAATGCTCCTCCAACCCTCCCACCAGGTGTATCCTCCTCACCCAATGCTCCTCACATACCCTCCAACAGGTGTATCCTCCTCACCCCGACAATAACTACCTCCCACCAGGTGTATCCTCCTCACCTAATGCTCTCACAAACCCTCCCACCAGGTGTATCCTACTCACCTAATGCTCCTCACATACCCTCCCACCAGGTGTATCCTCCTCACCTAATGCTCCTCACAAACCCTCCACCAGTGTGTATCCTACTCACCTAATGCTCCTCACATACCCTCCCACCAGGTGTATCCTCCTCATCCAATGCTCCTCACAAACCCTCCCACCAGGTGTATCCTACTCAACCAGTGCTCCTCACAAACCCTCCCACCAGGTGTATCCTCCTTGTCACGGAATGACCCAAGAGGCACGGCGCAGCGAGCCCAGGACGCAAACCCAAGACATTTTTAAAATTTTCCATCTACACCTCCTCCCTGGGCAAAATCATCAACAGCTTTGGCTTTAATTACCACCTCTACGCTGATGACACTCAGATCTACCTCTCTACCCCTGATCTCTCTCCCCCTGTCCTTTCAAAAGTCAGTGACTGTTTATCTGGCATCTCCTCCTGGATGGCCTCCTACCACCTAAAGATCAACATGTCAAAGACTGAGCTCCTACTTATTCCTCCCTCTAATGCCTCCCCACCTCCTGACTTCTCTATCACGGTGGAGGGTATCACCATCTCCCCATCAAACCAAGTTCGCTGTCTTGGAGTTACACTGGACTCTGCTCTTTCCTTCATCCCCCACATCAAGTCTCTTTCCTCCTCCTGCCGATACCAACTGCGTAATATTTCCAGAATTCTGACATTTCTTACCGCTGTCACCACAAAACAACTCATACACGCCCTGGTAATCTCCCGACTCGACTATTGCAATAATCTCTTATCTGGCCTCCTTCTGTCCCGCCTCTCCCCCCTACAATCCATCCTGAACGCCTCCGCCAGGCTAATTCACCTCACCCGCCGCTCTGTCTCTGCCGCTCCCCTCTGCGAGTCCCTTCACTGGCTCCCCATCCACTGCAGAATTAAGTTCAAAATCCTTATCCTTACCTACAAAACCCTCAGCGCCCCACTACCTGTCCTCACTAATCACCAAATACACCCCAGCCCGCTCCCTAAGGTCAAACAGTGACCTGCGCCTAGCTTCTCCCCGCATCACCTCTTCCCATGATAGACTGCAGGATTCTCACGCGCAGCCCCCACTCTCTGGAACGCTCTCCCTCGTGCTGTCAGACTTTCCCCTAACTTCTCTTCCTTCAAACGCTCCCTGAAAACATTCCTATTTAGGGAAGCCTACCACCCAACTCACTGACGCAACCATCAATCACTCTCACCTTACAGTCCTCTCCTCCTGTTTCCAACCCCAACCCTCCTAGATTGTGAGTTCCTATGGGAATAGGGCCCTCATCTCCTCCTGTACTGTTTGTCAAATGTTGTTCACTGTATTGTACCCTGTCTGTACTGTGCTTATTGTACAGCGCTGCGGAATATGCTGGCGCTTTATAAATAAATAATAATAATAATAAAAAATAATAAAAGAACCTATGTCATGGAGCTGAGGCAATGCTCCATACTTCAAACCTCAAAAGACTTTATGGTCGGTTTTATCGTGTGATTTTAAATATTTTACCTCGTTTGGTTTTAGTTTAATTTAGTTTAGTGAAATGACATAGCTTTGGTTTTAAAACATGCTTATATTCCTGTAGGTAAATGTGTGTTTCTGTAGCTAGTAAATAAGTTTTGCTGCTGTGTAATTTATGCGTCAGGGATTTTCCCCATTATCTAGCTACATGTTTAATTTAAGGGATCTCTGATAGTGTGTGTTTAATCTGATGTGCTGGAACAATGGATGTACAAACATTATGTGCGCTGAAGGCTAAGAGAATGTGAAGAATGTTGATTGTAAATTACTGACCTAACTCATTAGTATGGGTATGCAAATTATGACTGTTGTACTTCAGCATAAATAGTGGCGTGTGATTAAAAGGGTTCAGTTCATCTGAGTGTTTGAAACATACAGCTCTGCCTGGTGTTGTCATTTTTACGTCGTCTACATATCACCACCACCCAGGAACGGGTCACTCTAACTCCGCAGCAGAACATCGATTCGCCGCGCCGTTGCGCCACCTTGAATCGGTATCTTGGGATACCGCAACCACCCCGAATCGGGACCTCGGCTGAGCACCGTGCCTGCATCTGCAAGGAGACTCTACCGAACCGCGGTTCGCCACGCAGACCGTCTCCAGCCCTTCAATGGTCAGTAGATCCGCTGCTCGAGACGCCGAGTGCTGTGCCACTCGGTAGTCGGGCAAATTTCCGCCGTGGGTGCCCCATCTACTCTCCAGATCTCCACCGCCACGTAGTCTTCTACCCAAGCCGCTCGAGACGCCGGGTGCCGTGCCACTCGGTAGTCGGGCTTGGCAACACCAAAGAAGGGGGTCAGATAGAGCAGGACCGCAGGCGGATACTCCCATTCCGCCACACTGGTTGCAGCGGTGGGATCGCTCTCTGCAACCCCCAAGAAGACCCATGCCATGGCCGGGTACAGCGTTTACCAGCGGGACGTCCTGCGGGGTATGTTGAAGAATCGGGGAGGGACCCCCGGCAACAAAAAGAAGAAAACCCTAGTGAAGGAGCTGACCCAGATGGACCAGCAACGAGTGAGGGCCCCAACCCTGGCCCAGGACCCTAACGAGCGCCTTCGGCAGAGCGCTCGGTCATTGATCATGGGATGCGGCCTCACCCCCTCCGAGGACATGGTGAGCCGGGTAATGGTGGACCTCCAAGCGCACGAGTTGTGGATGGCGGCGCTCTGTATGAGGAGTGGTGAACTTTCTGATCCCGTCCCTAAACCCGTAGAACCCTGGGTCGAGGTTTACAGCTCGACTGGAGCTTCACCCCGGGAATCTGCACCCCCCAGTGATACCCCTTTCGGAACTTACAGCTCGCCTGGAGTCTGTATTGGGGAAATCGCACATCCCAGCGACCCTTGGGTGGAGGCTTACAGCTCGCCTGGAGCTGCACCCGAGGATGCCACACCCCCCAGCGAGTGGCAGTGCCACTGTCTCAGCACCCTCGCAGACTCGAGGGCGGAATTCCCGAGAAGGCTGCAGGAGGGCCTGGTCCGGTACCACGGGTCCACAGTGGAGCCCACTGGGTATGAGTGGCGGGACGAGATCCGCCAAGAACTTTGGTACGAGGCCCTGTACCATGAAAGGGACTACCATGACGTCCATGTTCCCTCTGACGCTGTCATCCACCAGGTGCAGTATAACGCTCGAGCAGCGTTCCTGCAAGATCGGCCCCCGGAGGAGTGGGAGGCAGAGCTCCAATACCTGGTGCAGCAGGAGATTGCACTGGACGCCGCGTACCGCTCGCTCCGGTGGCTAACAGGCCCCCTGCTACCCCGCACCATCGACGGCGCCTCCAACGCAGGCCCCCACTACGGCGGCACAGGGCTGCTCTACGAGAGCATGGCCAAGGACCCTGGGTTCGGAGAAGAGACAGAAGAGCGGTCGGAGGAGATACTGGAGCGACGGGAAAAGGAGCTCCCGTACGATAGCAGGGACTCGGAGTTAGAGGAACTGGAGTTCCTAGTAGAGCGAGAATGGGAGCTCGAGAAGGCCTACAGGAGACTGTTGGACAGCGTTCCGCAGTCGGGTCTAAGCCCCATGTACTGGGACTGTCCGGCTGAAGGGACCGACAGTCCAAGGGACCTTGAAGTATGGGAGGCCGAGATGCTCCCATGGGTCCACGTTGGGGCCACAGCAGAAGCTATCCCCTCAAACCCGCAGGAAGACACGGTGGCCGTGCCCGCGGGCCCAGCAGAAGAGCTGGCAACGGGGCAGAGGGCCGCTGGCCTCTGCCCGCTCTTCACAGTCTGCCAGGAGGAGCAGACAGATGGTTTCCCTGGGCTGGGTGGCCCGCAGCCATTGATTGCCCCGGGGGTTGAACAAACCATCCTCCCGCAAGGAGACCCCCACCCAGCTGAAGAGCTGGCCACGGGGCAGAGCGCCGCTGGCCTCTGCCCACTTCCCACAGTCTGCCAGGAGGAGCAGACAGATGGTTTCCCCGGGCTGGGTTGCTCGCAGCCATTTGATCGCCCTGGGGATGGAAAACCATCCTCCCGCAAGGAGAACCCCCACCCAGCTGAAGAGCTGGCCACGGGGCAGAGCGCCGCTGGCCTCTGCCCACTTCCCACAGTCCGCCAGGAGGAGCAGACAGATGGTTCCCCCGGGCTGGGTTGCTCGCAGCCATTGATTGCCCCAGGGGTTGAAGAAACCATCCTCTCGCAAGGAGACCCCCACCCAGCCGAAGAGCTGGCCACGGGGCAGAGTGCCGATGGCCTCTGCCACCCCTTCCCCAGCTGCCTCGAGGGGCAGGAGGGGGATACCCTGGGGCTGCCTCCCCCACAGCCGCTCACCTCGTCCGACCCCCTGGACTTTGGTCTGGCACCCGCCTCCCCAGCAGAAGAGCTGGCCACGGGGCAGAGTGCTGCCAGCCTCTGCCCACCTTTTCCCAGCTGTCCCGAGGAGCAGGAGGGGGATACCCTGCGGCTGCTGACCCCGCAGCCGTTGACCCCACTTGACCCCCTGGATGTCATTTCTGTACCCACCCCCCAGCAGAAGAGTTGGCAACGGGGCAGAGGGCCGCTGGCCTCTGCCCATCTCCCACCATCCACCCCAAGGAGCAGAAGGGGGATACCCTCAGGCTACTTATCCCGCAGCCACGGACCTCACCGGAGATGGAGGACGCCATTCTCCTGGCCGGGGTCCCCTTCTCGGCCTTGAACCACCCAGCCGACGCGCTGGCCACGGGGCAGAGCCTGCTTCCGCTCTGCCCATCTCCACAACCCTTTGGCCCGGAGGCCCCACGCAGCCATTGTTCTCCTCAACGGCTGACCAGGACACTCGGGGCGCGTGCACTTTGCACCCGTTTTTCCCCGGGTGCCGGGTAACCTCCGGAGATGGTACGCGGTAACCCTCCCCAACCACAGGAACCCTATCCCGGAGGGGGTAACCCCAAAGACTCGTACCCCTACACGTCAGGCACTGCCTCCAGGACAAATGGAGAAGCCTGGTGACTCGCCTCCTTCCCACAGACTATGGGCCCAAGGACTGCACCGACTTCCCCGGTGCGACCCTTGGGGTCAACACCGGTCCGTCAGACTTTGGAAAGGGGGAGGAGTGTCACGGAATGACCACAGAGGCTCGGCGCGCGAGCCCAGGACGCAAACCCAGAGATTTTTAAAAGGACCTATGTCATGGAGCTGAGGCAATGATGCTCATGCTTCAAACCTCAAAAGACTCTTTATGGTCGGTTTTATCGTGTGATTTTAAATATTTTACCTCGTTTGGTTTTAGTTTAATTTAGTTTAGTGAAATGACATAGCTTTGTTTTAAAAACATACTTATATTCCTGTAGATAAATGTGTGTGTTTCTGTAGCCAGTAAATAAATTTTGCTGCTGTGTAATTTATATGCGTCAGGGATTTTCCCCATTATCTAGGTACATGTTTAATTTAAGGGATCTCTGATAGTGTGTGTGTTTAATCTGATGTGCTGAACAATGGATTAGTACACAAACATTGTGTGAGCTGAAGGCTAAGAGAATGTGAAGAATGTTGATTGTAAATAACTGACCTAACTCATTAGTATGGGTGTATGCAAAATTATGACTGTTGTACTTCAGCTAAAATAGTGGCGTGTGATTAAAAGGGTTCAGTTCATCTGAGTGTTTGAAAACATACAGCTCTGCCTGGTGTTGTCATTTCCACGTCGGCTACATATCACCACACCCAGGAACGGTCAACTCTAACTCCCGCAGAGAACATCGATTCGCCGTTGCGCCGTCCTGCGCCACCTTGAATCGGTATCTGCTGGCAATACCGCAACCACCCGAATCGGGACCTCGGCTGAGCGCCGTGCCTGCATTCTGCAAGAGACTCTACCGAACCGCGGTTCGCCCACGCAGACCGTCTCCAGCCCCTGCTCAATGGTCAGTAGATCCGCTGCTCGAGACGCCAGTGCCGTGCCACTCGGTAGTCGGGCGGATTTCCGCCGTGGGTGCCCCATCTACTCTCCAGATCTCCACCGCCCACGTAGTCTTCTACCCAAGCCGCTCGGAGACGCCGGGTGCCGTGCCACTCGGTATCGGGCTTGGCAACACCAAGAAGGGTAGAGTCTAGTAGAGCAGGACCGCAGGCGGAAACTCCCATTCCGCCACACTCCTCACCTAATGCTCCTCACATACCCTCCCACCAGGTGTATCCTCCTCACCCAATGCTCCTCACAAACCCTGCCCACCAGGTGAATCCTATTCACCTAATGCTCCTCACAAACCTCCCACGAGGTGTATCCTCCTCATCCAATGCTCCTCACAACCCTCCCACCAGGTGTATCCTACTCGACCAGTGCTCCTCACAAACCCTCCCACCAGGTGTCCTCCTCACCCAATGCTCCTCACATCTCCACCAGGTGTATCCTCCTCACCTAATGCTCCTCACAAACTCCCACCAGGTGTATCCTCCTCACCTAATGCTCCTCACAAACCCTCCCACCAGGTGTATCCTCCTCATCCAATGCTCCTCACAAACCCTCCACCAGTGTATCCTACTTAACCAGTGCTCCTCACAAACCCTCCCACCAGGTGTATCCTCCTCACCTAATGCTCCTCACAAACCCTACCATCAGGTGTATCCTACTCACCTAATGCTCCTCACATACCCTCCACCAGGTTATCCTACTCACCTAATGCTCCTCACATACCCTCCCACCAGGTGTATCCTCCTCATCCAATGCTCCTCACAAACCCTCCCACCAGGTGTATCCTACTCAACCAGTGCTCCTCACAAACCCTCCACCAGGTGTATCCTCCTCACCTAATGCTCCTCAAAAACCCTCCCACCAGGTGTATCACACTCACCTAATGCTCCTCACATACCTCCCACCAGGTGTATCCTACTCACCTAATGCTCCTCACATACCCTCCCACCAGGTGTATCCTCCTCATCCAATGCTCCTCACAAACCCTCCCACCAGGTGTATCCTACTCAACCAGTGCTCCTCACAAACCCTCCCACCAGGTGTATCCTCCTCACCTAATGCTCCTCACAAACCCTCCCACCAGGTGTATCCTCCTCACCTAATGCTCCTCACAAACCCTCCCACCAGGTGTATCCTCCTCATCCAATGCTCCTCACAAACCCTCCCACCAGGTGTATCCTACTCACCTAATGCTCCTCACATACCCTCCCACCAGGTGTATCCTCCTCACCTAATGCTCCTCACAAACCCTCCCACCAGGTGTATCCTACTCACCTAATGCTCCTCACATACCCTCCCACCAGGTGTATCCTCCTCATCCAATGCTCCTCACAAACCCTCCCACCAGGTGTATCCTCCTCATCCAATGCTCCTCACAAACCCTCCCACCAGGTGTATCCTACTTACCTAATGCTCCTCACACACCCTCCCACCAGTTGTATCCTCCTCATCCAATGCTCCTCACAAACCCTCCCACCAGGTGTATCCTACTCAACCAGTGCTCCTCACATACCCTCCCACCAGGTGTATCCTCTTCACCTAATTCTCCTCACAAACTCTCCCACCAGGTGTATCCTCCTCACCCAATGCTCCTCACATACCCTCCCACCAGGTGTATCCTCCTCATCCAATGCTCCTCACAAACCCTTCCACCAGGTGTATCCTACTCACCCAATGCTCCTCACAAACCCTCCCACCAGGTGTATCCTTCTCACCCAATGCTCCTCTCATACCCTCCCACCAGGTCTATCCTCCTCACCTAATGCTCCTCACAAACCCTCCCACCAGGTGTATCCTACTCAACCAGTGCTCCTCACAAACCCTCTGTCACGGAATGGCCCAACACCCCCAGCCAGGGGCGGTTCCCGGTGACATTTACATGGCCATAGACACCTAGGTGCTGTGGCACCCGCAGAGTTTTGGGTACTTTATTTAGATGTGAATTTGTGTGTGGCGTAATAAAAGTGTCCCCGTGTGTTGTGCAATGTAAATCCCTTTGTATGCCTTGCCCGTCGCCATTTCCCAGGGCCTCGTGGATCCGGTCAGAATGATCGGATCGGGAAATGGCCGATTCGGACCATCCGGTCGAATCGCAAAATGGTCGATTCGGACCATCCGGTCCGAATCGGCAACTCCCCGATTCGTAACTACCAATGCGGATCGGGGCCCGGGTGCCTCCTGACAGCGAGGGCCAATGGGTCTTGTGTGGGCAGGCAGGGATTCCCATTGTATTCATAAGTGTGTGAAGTGTTAAATGTATGTGATGTGAATAATAAACTCAGATTTACCAGTGCATCCAGCCTCGCCTGATGACTTTATTCTCTGCCGCATTATATTGTCTGAGCACCCCACGCGGTCTCAGGGCGTGGTGTCTATCTTAAGTTCCGAGCAGACCGAGGTGAGATCCGAACCGAACCGAACGCCCTGTACCTGCATCAGGACAGGGGCGCAGCGTATGACCGCCGGTTCTAAGAGTACTCGACCGGGATCCGAACCGAAGGCGTGCACCGCGTACCGCGCTTCGGTATACCCAGTGATTAGCGATCCGATCCGAAGATTCACCCGGTCCCGTAAATCCGAATATCATCAGATCCGAAAAAGTCCTCCGCTGGAAGATCCGAACATTCCTCCGCGACAGATCCGATCTCCGTATTCGGCCGGCCGCTCCACAGACGTCCCCACACCCACCAGGTCAGTGAACCAGCTGCTCGAGACGCTGAGTACCGTGGTGCTCAGTGGTCGGGCTGGTCGACAGGGGTCCCCTCCACCGCCCGCATAACCCTTCCCCAGGGTCACTCCAGCCGCATGAGACGCCGAGTGCGCTGTCACTCGGTAGTCGGCCAGCGGTAAGCGCCGGGGGCACGCAGATAGAGCACACCCACAGGCGGACAACATCCCATTCCGTCATATGGTCCATGTGGATTATTCATTTTAAATTAAATCCACAGATGTTTTTCTCTGACATTGCCAAAGTGGGGTTCATTATTAATCATCTGTCTGGCAGAGCATTGACATGGGCGACTCCGTTATGGGAGGCACAGAAGCCTATCATACGGGATTATAAAGAATTCATAGCCGAGTTACAACGTACATTTAATCCTACCAGAAAAGCCACGGAGCTGGCAAATCCTTGTTCCGCATACGTCAAGGAACAGGACTGTTTCTGATTATGCCATTTGTCACGGGATGGCCCAGCACCCTCAGCCAGGGGCGGCGCGCAGTGACAGTAGTGACATGGACACTTGGGTGTGGTGCACGCACCCCGTTTTACCAGTATTTTTATTAGATGTGACATTGTGTGGTGTAATAAAGTGTTCCCCGTTGGTTATGGTGTGTAATGTATTTTTCCCTTGTTTTGCCTTGCTCGCCGCCATTTTCCGATTCTTGTGGCGCAGTTGGAATTTCGATTCGGAAAATGGCCGATCCGAACCATCCGGTTCGGATCGCAAAATGGCCGATTCGACCATCCGGTCCGAATTGGCGACTCCCTGAAGGATGGTGGCCAATGGGTCCGGGAGGGCGGGCAAGGAGTCCCATTGTATTCTAATTATGATAAGAAGTAATAAAAGCCTGTACTGTAAACAATAAAGGGAGTTCCTGCAGTGCATTCAGCTGTGTCTGGTGTGGCTTGATCTCCGCCGTATTTCGGATCTGAGTGTCCCCCGCGGCCTCAGGATACGGTGCCCATCCGATCCGAATCGAGCGCGCTGACCCTGCATCGAGCATCAGGGCAGCGGCGCTACATAAGAAGATTCGATCGGGGAATTCAGAGATCGAACCGAAGGGCCGGCCGCGTACCGCGCTTCGGTATTGCGAGGGATTGCGGTGCGATCGAATCCCTCGCCCATCCCGGCAGATCCGAAGATTCCTTCAGCTCTGGTCCGATCCGAAAAGATCTCCATTAGTTCCGAAGAGTTACCCGCACCGCGATCGGAAACGTTTCCCGCAAGATCCGAAACGTTTCCCACATCGAACCGAAGATCCCTCCACGGCTGGCAGATCCGATCTCCACGGACGTCCCACACCCGCAAGGTCAGTGAACCAGCTGCTCGGACGCTGAGTGCCGCATGGCTCAGTGGTCGGGCTGGTTCTAGGCAGGGGTCCCCTCCACCGCCCGCTAACCCTTCCCAGGGTCACGCCAGGCCGCACGAGACGCCGAGTGCGCGTCACTCGGTAGTCGGGCCAGCGGTAAGCGAAGGGTCACGCAGATTGAGCACACCCGCAGGCGGAACAACATCCCATTCCGTCATACTGGTGGCAGTGGGATCGCTCTCTGCAGACCCCTAGGAGACCTACGCCATGGCGGTGTACAACCCTACAACCGGGAACACCCTGCGTGGGATGTTGGAGAACCGGGAGGAACGCCGGGTAACAAGAAAAGGAAGACCCTGATCAAGGAGCTGACCAGATGGATCAGGACGAGGCGACGACGCCCGTCCCCAGCCCTGTCCACGCAGAGGTGGAGGAAGGCGCTGACCTCAGAGAGGTGCGGCGTCGGATCGCACTGCTTGGAGATGCCCGACGACAGAGGACCGATGTAAAGTGATTCGGGAGTTCTACCGGGAAGTGGAGCTGGCGAAGGAACGCCAGCACCAGCTGCGGTTGGCAGAGCTCCGCGGAGCAGAAACTGAGTACAATGACCCCGAACCCTACCCCGTGGAACCCTGGGTCGAGACTCACAGCTCGTCTGGAGCTTCACCCTGGGAATCCACAAACCCCAGTGACGACGCTTGCGGGACTCTCAGCTCGTCTGGAGCCTGTACTGAGGACATCACTCATCCCAGCGACCCTCGGATGGAGACTCACAGCTCGCCTGGAGCTGCATCTGAGGACGCCTATTCCCCATTGAGGAGCGGTGCTCCTGTGCCGGCACCTTCGCAGACATGAAGGTCGTGCTGGCAAGAAGCTGCAGGAGGGTCCAGAGCGGGACCAGAGGTCCACAGAGGAGCTGTGGTACGAGGCCCTGGACCATGAGCGGGACTGCCATGATGGGACATTCCTTCCGACGCCGACGTCTATCGGGAGCAGTACGCTGTGCGAGCAGCGTTCCTGCAGGGGCCGGCCCCAGAAGAGGTGGGAGACGAGCTCTGGAGTCTGGTGCAGGAGGAGGTCGCACTGGACGCCGCGTACCGCGCGCTCCGGTGGCTAACTGCCGCTCCGGCAGAGCACGCCCTTTGGGAGGCAGTTCCGTTGCAGGGCCTCGCTACGGAGGCACAGGACTGCTCCACGCGAGCATGGCCGCCGACCCCGATTTTTGAGAAGGAGACCGAGGAACGGATGGAGGACATCCTGGAGCGACGGGAACTGGAGATCCCGTCAGACAGCAGGGACTCAGTGTTTGAGGAGCTGGAGTCCCTAGCTGAGCGAGAGTGGGAGCTCGAGGTGGCTTATCGGAGACTGTTGGACGGCGTTCCGCAGTCGAGCCTGAGCTCCCCGTGGTGGGACGGGTCGACGGAGGAAGTCGACAGTCCCCAGGTTTGGGACCTATGGGAAGCCGAGGCGGACTCATGGGTGCCCGTGGGGGGTCGTCTGAGGAAGTTACCCCCCTCACCCCGCAAGAGACAGGGTGGCCGAGCCACGGGTCCAGCGGGGGAGGAGACGGATGGTTTCCCCGGGATGGGTTGTGCGCAACCCTTGGTTGTCCCGGGGGGTGAAAGCAACCATCCTTCGCCAAGGAGATCTCCCACCAGCAGAAGAGCTGGCTATGGGGCAGAGTGCTGCTGGCCTCTGCCCACTGCCCAAAGTCTGCCAGGAGGGGCAGACAGATGGTTCCCCCGGATGGGTTGTGCAACCCTTGGTTGTCCCGGGGGTGAAGCAACCATCCTTCGCCAGGGAGATCTCTCACCAGCGGAAGAGCTGGCTACGGGGCAGAGCGCCGCTGGCCTCTGCCACTACTCAAAGTCTGCCCGGAGGAGCAGACGGATGGTTCCCCCGGGACGGGTTGCGCGCAACCATTGATTGCCCCGGGGGTGAAGAACCATCCTCCCGCAGGGAGATCCTCGCCCAGCTGTCGAGCTGGCCACGGGGCAGAGCGCCGCTGGCCTCTGCCCATTCCTCTCAGTTTGCCTCGAGGGGCAGCGCGAGGATGACCCTGTACGACTGCCGCGGCAGCGGTTCAGTCCCTCGTCGGCGGCCAGGGAGAGCAGCCGGGTTTGACCTCGTTTGTCCTCCCGGTTGCCGTTTCCGTACCCGGTCAACCAGCAGAAGAGCTGACGCCAGGGCAGAGAGCCGCTGGCCTCTGCCCGTTCCGCCCAATTCGCCCCGAGGGGCAGAGCGTGGATGACCCTGGGCGACTGCTGTTGCATTCCGTGATTCTCCCTTCCAGCTGGCTGGAGGAGCAGCCAGGTCTGGCTCTTGTGGTTCCTTCAGTTGCCGTGTCCGTACCTGGCCCTCCAGTGGAAGAGCTGGCAACGGGGCAGAGCGCCGCTGGCCTCTGCCCATTTTTGCAACCTTTGGCTCGGGAGCCTTACCCCCCCACGGTCCTGTCCCACGGCTGACCTGGGCACCTGGGGCGTGTGCAGTTAGCACCCGGTTCCCCAGGTGAGTGACAATCCTGGGGGGGGCACCGGTGGCCCTCCGGCCCAGAGGCATGTCTTCTCGCCCAGCCGGGGCACTCTCAGGACATGGGGTCCCGACCAGGCTGGCACGCCGCAAGGCCAAATGGAGAGGCCTGGTGACCCGGCCTCCCCAGACTGACTATGGGCCTGGGAGCACCGACTTCCCCGGTATGACCCGTGGGTGGGGTCAGACCAGGTGCGTCGAACTGGGGGAGGGGGAGGAGTGTCACGGGATGGCCCAGCACCCTCAGCCAGGGGCGGCGCGCAGTGACAGTAGTGACATGGACACTTGGGTGTGGTGGCACGCACCCGTTTTACCAGTAATTTTTATTTAGATGTGACATTGTGTGGTGTAATAAAGTGTTCCCCGTTGGTTATGGTGTAAATGTTTTTCCCTTTGTTTGCCTTGCTCGCCGCCATTTTCCGATTCTTGTGGCGCAGTTGGAATTTCGATTCGGAAAATGGCCGATCCGAACCATCCGGTTCGGATCGCAAAATGGCCGATTCGGACCATCCGGTCCGAATTGGCGACTCCCTGAAGGATGGTGGCCAATGGGTCCCGGGAGGGCGGGCAAGGAGTCCCATTGTATTCTAATTATGATAAGAAGTAATAAAAGCCTGTACTGTAAACAATAAAGGGAGTTCCTGCAGTGCATTCAGCTGTGTCTGGTGTGGCTTGATTCTCCGCCGTATTTCGGATCTGAGTGTCCCCCGCGGCCTCAGGATACGGTGCCCATCCGATCCGAATCGAGCGCGCTGACCCTGCATCGAGCATCAGGGCAGCGGCGCTACATAAGAAGATTCGATCGGGGAAATTCAGAGATCCGAACCGAAGGGCGCGGCCGCGTACCGCGCTTCGGTATTGCGAGGGATTGCGGTGCGATCCGAATCCCTCGCCCATCCCGCAGATCCGAAGATTCCTTCAGCTCTGGTCCGATCCGAAAAGATCTCCATTAGTTCCGAAGAGTTACCCGCACCGCGATCGGAAACGTTTCCCGCAAGATCCGAAACGTTTCCCACATCGAACCGAAGATCCCTCCACGGCTGGCAGATCCGATCTCCACGGACGTCCCACACCCGCAAGGTCAGTGAACCAGCTGCTCGGGACGCTGAGTGCCGCATGGCTCAGTGGTCGGGCTGGTTCTAGGCAGGGGTCCCCTCCACCGCCCGCTAACCCTTCCCCAGGGTCACGCCAGGCCGCACGAGACGCCGAGTGCGCGTCACTCGGTAGTCGGGCCAGCGGTAAGCGAAGGGTCACGCAGATTGAGCACACCCGCAGGCGGAACAACATCCCATTCCGTCATACCATTGAATTTAAAACCTTGATCTCTGATGTGAACTGGACAAATGAGACACTGGTTCTGGCTTTTATGGAGGGTTATCAGAGTCAGTGATGCATGTGAATTGGCTCCACGTAAACTACCTGAGGTATTGTTGAACTCATTGTTATTGTATAGATCTGGATAACAGATAAGGACAGAAGGACTCCAAGAGAGAAGCCCAAGAGACTGTTACCTAGGTTGGCCCCTGTCTTTCAGGCACCACCAAGAGAGTCATCTCCTCCCTCTGAGCCTATGCAACTAGGCCGTACTAGGCTTACAGAGGAAGAGAGAAACAAGGCGTTTTCATGAGGGATTGTGCCTGTATTGTGGTTTGGGGGGTCATGTACGATTTTCAATGTCCTACTCGTCCTAAAATGTATGATAAGCCGGAAAAAACTACCGCACCTAAGGCAGCTGAGGAGACAGGCTTGGGTTGTGACGTGCATGTCTCCTGTCAAAGACACTAAACTTATGTTACCAGTATCCTTGGCTTGGGAGACCAAGACCACACATACTACCGCTTTTTTGGATTCTGGGGCTGCTGGCAACTTTATCGATGTTAACTACGCTTCTTCCATTTCTCTACCTCTGGTTGTAAGAGAGACACCCTTAGCCGTCGAAGCCATAGACGGCAGACCGTTATCCTGCCCCAGAATTACTCACGATACTGTTACAGTGGTTCTTACCACTGGTCTCTTGCATAAAGAAGAGATCATATTTCAGGTTATCCGTTCACCTTCCAATCCTGTTGTACTTGGTTTCCCTTGGTTGGTGGAACATAATCCTGTTATTGATTGGGCTAAGGGAGAGATACTGTCTTGGAGTCCTGCTTGGTTTTGAGACTTGTTTAATACCCATTCAGCATGTCGGTGCCCTGAACACACCCACAGCTCCTCCATTGTCTACAGAGGTTCCTGACCAATACGCCGACCTCAGGGCTGTATTTGATAAAAGAGAGGCAGAGAAACTGCCTCCACATCGACCATATGATTGTGCCATTGATATTCATCCTGGTACCATGCCTCCTCGAGGCAAAGTATATCCTCTTTCCATAAAGGAGAACCAAATTATGGAAGAGTACATAAAGGAGAATTTGGAGAGAGTTTTATCTGACGTTCCTCTTCTCTCCAGCAGGGGCTGGGTTCTTTTTTGTGTCTAAAAAAGAGGGAGATTTACGCCCGTGTATCGATTATAGGGGGCTTAACAAGATCACCATTAAGAACGTGTACCCTATCCCTCTCATATCAGAACTTTGACAGGTTAAGGGGGTCAGCAGTATACACAAAACTTGATTTAAGAGGGCTTACAACCTGATACGTATAAAAGAGGGGCATGAGTGGAAAACAGCATTTAACACCAGGAGTGGGCATTATGAATACTTGGTCATGCCTTTCGGTCTTTGTAATGCTCCAGGTTATTCCAGGATTTTATTAATGATGTGCTCAAAGATTTCTTACAAACCTTTGTTATAGTATACCTAGACGATATATTGATTTACTCTCCCGATCTGAAAAACCCACCATGCACATGTCAGACAGGTATTAGCAAAATTACTGGACAATGGTCTTTATTGCAAACTAGAGAAGTTTTATTCGACATTACTACTGTGAAATTCCTTGGGTATATTATCACTCCAGAAGGTTTTGAGATGGATCTTTCTAAACTCACGGCCATCTCAGAATGGCCTCTCCCTCAAGGTCTCAGAGGCCATACAGAGGTTTCTGGGGTTTTCCAACTATTATAGGAGATTTATCAAGAATTATTCCGCTGTAGCCTCCCTATCATTAATATGACACGTAAAGGTCTGAAGAACCAGATCTGGTCTACTCAATCCAAACAAGCATTCGAAGCCCTCAAACAAGCTTTCACTTCCGCTCCCGTGTTACGGCATCCTGATCCCAGGATTCCGTTTGTTCTTGAGGTTGATGCTTCCGAGATAGGCATTGGGCTGTCCTGTCTCGAAGAGAGTCTCCAGGAAAACCTCTACATCCTTGTGGGTTCTTTTCAAGAAAATTATCACCAGCAGAACGCAATTATGATATCGGTAACAGAGAATTGCTTGCTATTGTGTCTGCCTATCAGAGTGGGAGACATTTGTTGGAAGGTACTCATGACCCTTTGTTGATAATTACTGATCATAAGAACCTTACGTACATCGGGGATGCTAAACGTTTGAACACGAGACAGGCCAGACAGCCATTGCTACTGTCTCGGTTTAATTTTGTATTGACTTACAGACCAGGTGACCGCAATGTAAAGGCTGATGCCTTATCTCGTCAATATGACCCGTGTGAGTCTAATACACAAGACCACAATCCTATAGTTCCTCCTGAACGTATTGTGGCTTCCACAGTCTTGTCTGTCTCCTCGCCTTTCCTGGAACACCTCCAGGCAGTTCAAGTAGGGGCTCCACCTGACAAGCCTCCAGATATGTTGTTTGTACCTGAAAAGGAAAGACAAGAATTACTCATAATGTTTCATGATTCTAAACCAGCAGGTCATCCTGGTATTACTAAGACTCTTACCAGTATCTCCAGACAGTTCTGGTGGCCCACCATGCGACAGGACGTACGTCTGTTTGTTTTGGCTTGTTAAGTCTGTGCCAGAAGCAAAGCCAGTAAATCCTTGCCTGTCGGTCTATTGCAGCCTTTACCCACGCCTAAGAGGCCTTGGTCTCATCTATCTATGGATTTTATTGTGGACTTGCCGAAGTCCAAGGGTCATATTGTGGTTCTGACAGTTGTAGACCGCTTCTCCAAAATGGCTCATTTTGTCCCTCTACCTAAGCTTCCTACGGCCAAAGAACTGGCGGTCGTCTTTGCTAGAGAGATTGTACGAATGTGAAGGAATGGCTCAGCACCCTCCGCCAGAGATTGGTTTTCAGAACATTTTTCCTCCCTAGACTTTAAGTGCCGTTACACCAACCGAATCCTGCGAGTTCTAAAGGTTTCAGAAAGTGATTCCTGTGAATAAAAGTGTTGATGTATATATATTGTATAAACGTTATGTACTGTGTGTCTGCCGTGGTTGCCGCCATTTTCCACCACCTCGTGTTCTGATCGGGTGCATCAGGAGGGAAAATGGCCGATTCAGACCATCCTGTCCTGAATCGGCACCGCCCCGAAATCGTGTGGGCCAATGAGATCTGTGTGGGCGGGCAGGGGGTGTCCCCAGATGTGAGCTCGTGGTGGAAGTGATAAATACATGTGTAAGATAATAAACAGGTTTCTTGTTGAGTTCATGCAGCTGTGCCTCATGTCTCTCATTCCTGAGTGCTTCTGCAATCCAGCGCGATTGTCAGATTGAGCCGAAAGATTACTGGGCGCCTGTACCGCGGAGCGAGTCGAGGTATAGCGCGGGCGCCTCGACTACCGGACGATCCGAATATTCCGGGCCGGTCGATCATCTTCCTGATTCACCGCTGAAAGATCCGAACAGCAGGGGAGAAGAATCCGATCAGATTCCCGACCGGAACGAACCCCAAGACAGGTCAGTGACCAGCTGCTCGGGACGCTGAGGGCCGTCCCTCAGTGGTCGGGCTGGACTCACTCCGAGGTTCCCTTCTATACTCGCCCTCCCTGTCACCAAGTCCCAACCGGCCGCTCGAGACGCCGAGGGTTACGATACTCGGTAGTCGGGCCGTCAGCATAATCAAACGGGGGTTAACGCAGATTGTAGCACACCCACAGGCGGACAGTACCATCACGTTCCGTCACAACGAATACATGGGGTTCCGTCTGAAATAGTCTGACAGAGGAGCCCAGTTTGTCTCTCGTTTCTGGAGGGTTTTCTGTGCAGAGATGGGGGTGCGATTGGCCTTCTCTTCAGCATATCATCCACAAACCAATGGGGCAGCAGAGAGGGCAAATCAGGGTCTCGAGCAGTACATACGTTGCTTTACCACACAACAACAAGACAATTGGTCGGAGTTGTTGCCCTGGGCTGAGTATGCACGTAATAACGCCATTAACGAGACCACTGGCCACTCTCCTTTTTCTGCCATCTATGGTTTTTTCCCTCCGGCTCTACCGCTTCAGTTTACTGAACAGACCATCCCGGCTCTCGATGACCATCTCATTCAACTGCAAGAGATTTGGAGACAGATTCGAGAAAATATGGAGCGCAATGTTGCTGTCCAGAAACGCAAGGCTGACAGGCATAGGTTACAAGCTCCCTCCTATAACGTGGGGGATAGAGTTTGGTTGTCCACTAGGAACGTGAAGTTGCGGGTGCCTTCTATGAAAATGGCACCTCGGTTTATAGGTCCATATAAGATCATTCGCCGCATTAATCCTGTGGCTTATGCTCTTGCCCTTCCTAAACATCTTCGCATGCACAACGTCTTCCACACCTCCCTACTGAAGCCATTGTTGTGTAACAGGTACACGCGGGTCGTTCCTCCTCCTCCTCCACCTATTCAGGTTGATGGTGAATCTGAGTATGAGGTTAGGAGGGTTTTGGATTCTAGGCTGTGCAGGGGCACTCTGCAGTACTTGGTCGATTGGGTGGGTTATGGTCCAGAAGACCGGTCCTGGATTCCAGCTTCTGACATGTCTGCCTCTAGGTTGGTTAGGGCGTTCCATGCCTCACACCCCGATCGCCCTGGTGGTCGTCCTGCCGCTCGTCCTGTTGGTCGTCCGGTGGCCTCCCGTGGAGAGGGGGGTACTGTAACGTTGGGAGCTTCCAGCCCTACCTGTGTGCTTGAGGGCAGCATGTCTGATGCTGCTCGCTGACCAATGCCCAGTTTAAATGGAGACAGGCAGGGAGGTGGCTGCATGAGGCGCGGCTTGAGTGGGGGGCGCGGCCTGGTGAAGGTCTTTAAAAACCCTCAGTGTATTCTCAGCAGTTGCCAGATCGTGGTTATCCATACCTGAGCTCCTTGTACCTGACTGCTATATTGAATTAACCCGTTATTGACCTCTGCTTGTTTCTGACTATTCTGCCTTCTGTTGCCCTAGACCATTTTCTTGTACTACGCCACTGCTCTGATATCGACCCGGCTATTCCATTTGACCATTCTGAACTCTGTATTACTAATTCTGGCTCGGCTGACTACTCCCTGTGTTGTTAACCCTTTCTGTCTAGCTAGTTTACCTGGCCAATTCTAAGGACCAGACAGTTAGAGATCTTTCACGGCTACTCTGTTGGTAGCTTCTGGGCTCTGTGGAGTGTGGGGTGTTAAGTACTGCGTGGTGGGATCTGGGAACCGTGACACACTGTTCCAGTGCAAATGTTGCCCTCTGTTACTTTCAGCGGTGAGGCTGCTGCCCTGGTGCACATGTTGTCCTCTGTTTCAGTGGTGAGGCTGCTGCCCCGGGGCGCATGTTGTCCTCTGTTTCAGATGTTTTTTGCCATCCCCTAGTGCTGACACTGGTCTTCCTGACTTGGACTCCTATGTTCAGTCTCTTCATAAGGTGTGGACTTTGGCACGTTCCAACCTCTGTCACGCTGCAGTCCAACAGAAGACCTATGCAGATAGGAAGGACCCATCCGCCTATGCCTATGTTCCAGGCCAGAGAGTCTGGTTGTCTACCCGTAACATTAAGTTACGTGTGCCATCGATGAAATTTGCTCCGTGGTACATTGGTCCATTCAAGGTCCTAAGACGTATCAACGAAGTCAGTTATGCGCTGGACCTACCTTGTACCCTCCGTATACCGAATACCTTTCACACCTCCATGTTGAAGCCCCTTCTGTGCAATCGGTTCACCACTGTCATTCCTCGACCTCGTCCTGTACTGGTTCAGGGACCAGAAGAATTTGAGGTCCAGTCCATTGTTGATTCCCGTCATTCCCGTGGTGATCTTCAATATTTGGTGTACTGGAGAGGGTATGGCCCGGAGGAATGCTCATGGGTTCCGATCTCGGATCTCCATGCCCCCCGTCTGGTCCGTGCCTTTCACCGCTCTCATCCCACTGCCCCGGGATCTCGGCGCCCAGAGGTCGCTCGTGGAGGGGGGGGAGGTACTGTCATGCCTGCTGGTGCTCCTGCAGTGCGGCCTTCCCAACAGAGAGGGCGCCAGTCTCTGAATCAGGCCAATTTGAATGCCGCACCTGGTCAGGGATCTAGGCCTTTAAATATCAGTCACTGACTGTGCTCTGGGCCCTGACGTGGTTATTTCTAGCCCTCAGCGCGTGTCTATAGCTTCTGCATATTGGTTTTCTGGTTTGACTTCTGGCTTGTATATTGACTGTGTTTTCTGTGATTATCCCTTGGCTTATGTTTATCTCGTGTACCGACCTCTGGCTTGTTATTACTACGTTATTTCTCCTGTCCCTAATCTGTACTTCTGTGTATTTTAGATTAGTACCTGGCCATTCTAAGGACCAGCTTCTCAGTTTAGGTTTTTTTTCTTGCCTTTCTGGGTTTTGTCTGCGTGCTGTGTGACTCTATATCCTTACAACGCCAACATGATTCGGCACATAAAATCTGCTCCTTTCCACCCTGCGACCAACGGTCAGGCGGAACGAATGGTCAGGACCACAAAGGAGGCGCTCAAGCAGATGACGAATGGGGACTGGAATCACCGCCTGGCGAATTTCCTCCTGTGTCAACACACAACTCCTACTACAGCAACCAGTCGCATCCCAGCGGAGCTGAGGTGGGGCCGCCGGCTCACAACGAAACTTAACCGACTTCACCCAGAGTAGCGGCAGAGACGGCTTCAGCCCAAACCCCCCAGGAACTTACAGCCAGGGCCAGGAACAGGGACACGCCAGGCAGGGGAATTTGGTATGGGCCAGAACTATGGGAGTGGGACCCTGGGTGGCAGCCAGGTAACTAAGGTAACGGGCCCATTGTCATACAAGGTTACTCTGGGAAATGATTGTACAATCAGACGCCACATTGATCAGCTGCGGAGCCGGCTGACTGGACCAGTGCCGGATGGGATTCCCAGGGTGTTCTCAGGCCCACTGGAGAACTGTGTTCCTACAGGTTTGCCTAAACCACCCGTGTCCACTTCCGAAGAGGCGGAGGTACTAGGGGCCGTAGAGCCATCGCCACTCACGGGCGATCTTCGCGACACTATCCAGTTGGAGATGGATGGTGCTCCGTTTCAGCAAGACTCTCTAGTACCATTGCGGAGGTCCACCAGAGTCCGTGGGCCCCCAGCCTATCTTGTAGACTATGAGTGTTGAACAGAGTGAGGATAAGATCTATCATAGGGGAGGGGTGTTATGTATTGTGTATATATAAAGTTGTGCAAAGCCCTGTTTCAGTGGCAGTTATTTGTCAGTTGAGTCAATAAAATGCTTGTATCCTTGCTGTCTGTGATTACTGCAGCACAATACATAATATACACAGCTTCAGGTACAGAGGGACACACAGCTTCAGGTACAGAGGGACACACAGCTTCAGATACAGAGGGACACACAGCTTCAGGTACAGAGGGACACACAGCTTCAGGTACAGAGGGACACACAGCTTCAGGTACAGAGGGACACACAGCTTCAGGTACAGAGGGACACACAGCTTCAGGTACAGAGGGACACACAGCTTCAGGTACAGAGGGACACACAGCTTCAGGTACAGAGGGACACACAGCTTCAGGTACAGAGGGACACACAGCTTCAGATACAGAGGGACACACAGCTTCAGATACAGAGGGACACACAGCTTCAGAGGGACACACAGCTTCAGGTACAGAGGGACACACAGCTTCAGGTACAGAGGGACACACAGCTTCAGGTACAGAGGGACACACAGCTTCAGGTACAGAGGGACACACAGCTTCAGGTACAGAGGGACACACAGCTTCAGGTACAGAGGGACACACAGCTTCAGTACAGAGGGACACACAGCTTCAGGTACAGAGGGACACACAGCTTCAGGTACAGAGGGACACACAGCTTCAGGTACAGAGGGACACGCAGCTTCAGGTACAGAGGGACACGCAGCTTCAGATACAGAGGGACACACAGCTTCAGGTACAGAGGGACACACAGCTTCAGGTACAGAGGGACACACAGCTTCAGGTACAGAGGGACACACAGCTTCAGGTACAGAGGGACACACAGCTTCAGGTACAGAGGGACACACAGCTTCAGGTACAGAGGGACACACAGCTTCAGATACAGAGGGACACACAGCTTCAGGTACAGAGGGACACACAGCTTCAGGTACAGGGACACACAGCTTCAGGTACAGAGGGACACACAGCTTCAGGTACAGAGGGACACACAGCTTCAGAGGGACACACAGCTTCAGGTACAGAGGGACACACAGCTTCAGGTACAGAGGGACACACAGCTTCAGAGGGACACACAGCTTCAGGTACAGAGGGACACACAGCTTCAGGTACAGAGGGACACACAGCTTCAGATACAGAGGGACACACAGCTTCAGATACAGAGGGACACACAGCTTCAGGTACAGAGGGACACACAGCTTCAGGTACAGAGGGACACGCAGCTTCAGGTACAGAGGGACAACACAGCTTCAGATACAGAGGGACACACAGCTTCAGATACAGAGGGACACACAGCTTCAGATACAGAGGGACACACAGCTTCAGAGGGACACACAGCTTCAGGTACAGAGGGACACACAGCTTCAGATACAGAGGGACACACAGCTTCAGGTACAGAGGGACACACAGCTTCAGGTACAGAGGGACACACAGCTTCAGGTACAGAGGGACACACAGCTTCAGATACAGAGGGACACACAGCTTCAGGTACAGAGGGACACACAGCTTCAGGTACAGAGGAGGACACACAGCTTCAGTACAGAGGGACACACAGGCTAAAGGGACACACAGCTCAGAGGGACACCAGCGTCAGAGGGACACGCACTTCAATACAGAGGACACACAGCTTCAATACAGAGGGACACACAGCTTCAGGTACAGAGGGACACACAGCTTCAGGTACAGAGGGACACAGCTTCGAGGTACAGAGGGACACACAGCTTCAGGTACAGAGGACACACAGCTTCAGGTACAGAGGGACACACAGCTTCAGGTACAGAGGGACACACAGCTTCAGGTACAGAGGGACACGCAGCTTCAGGTACAGAGGGACACGCAGCTTCAGGTACAGAGGGACACACAGCTTCAGGTACAGAGGGACACACAGCTTCAGGTACAGAGGGACACACAGCTTCAGGTACAGAGGGACACACAGCTTCAGGTACAGAGGGACACACAGCTTCAGGTACAGAGGGACACGCAGCTTCAGGTACAGAGGGACACGCAGCTTCAGGTACAGAGGGACACACAGCTTCAGATACAGAGGGACACACAGCTTCAGGTACAGAGGGACACACAGCTTCAGGTACAGAGGGACACACAGCTTCAGGTACAGAGGGACACACAGCTTCAGGTACAGAGGGACAAACAGCTTCAGGTACAGAGGGACACACAGCTTCAGGTACAGAGGGACACACAGCTTCAGGTACAGAGGGACACGCAGCTTCAGGTACAGAGGGACACGCAGCTTCAGGTACAGAGGGACACACACAGCTTCAGATACAGAGGGACACACAGCTTCAGATACAGAGGGACACACAGCTTCAGATACAGAGGGACACACAGCTTCAGGTACAGAGGGACACACAGCTTCAGGTACAGAGGGACACACAGCTTCAGAGGGAGGGACACGCAGCTTCAAGAGGGACAGAGGGACAAGCAGCTTCAGGTACAGAGGGACACACAGCTTCAGAGGGACACGCAGCTTCAGATACAGAGGGACACACAGCTTCAGGTACAGAGGGACACACAGCTTCAGATACAGAGGGACACGCAGCTTCAGGTACAGAGGGACACGCAGCTTCAGGTACAGAGGACACACAGCTTCAGGTACAGAGGGACACACAGCTTCAGGTACAGAGGGACACCACAGCTTCAGGTACAGAGGGACACACAGCTTCAGAGGGGACACGCAGCTTCAGGAGGGACACACACAGCTTCAGGTACAGAGGGACACACAGCTTCAGGTACAGAGGGACACACAGCTTCAGAGGGACACGACTTCAGCTTCAGAGGGACACACGCTTCAGGTACAGAGGGAGACACGCAGCTTCAGGTACAGAGGGACACACAGCTTCAGAGGGACACGCCAGCTTCAGATACAGAGGGCACACTCGCGACAGTCTTCAGGTACAGAGGGACACACAGCTTCAGGTACAGAGGGACACACAGCTTCAGGTACAGAGGGACACACGCTTCAGGTACAGAGGGACACACAGCTTCAGGTACAGAGGGACACACAGCTTCAGAATACAGAGGGACACGCAGTTTCAGGTACAGAGGGACACGCAGCTTCAGGTACAGAGGGACACGCAGCTTCAGGTACAGAGGACACACAGCTTCAGGTACAGAGGGACACAAAGGGACACAGCTTCAGGTACAGAGGGACACACAGCTTCAGGTACAGAGGGACACACAGCTTCAGGTACAGAGGGACACACAGCTTCAGGTACAGAGGGACACACAGCTTCAGGTACACAGAGGGCACACAGCTTCAGGTACAGAGGGACACACAGCTTCAGATACGAGAAGGACACGCAGCTTCAGATACAGAGGGACACGCAGCTTCAGGTACAGAGGGACACACAGCTTCAGATACAGAGGGACACACAGCTTCAGGTACAGAGGGACACACAGCTTCAGGTACAGAGGGACACACAGCTTCAGAGGGACACGCAGCTTCAGAGGGACACGCAGCTTCAGGTACAGAGGGACACACAGCTTCAGAGGGACACGCAGCTTCAGATACAGAGGGACACACAGCTTCAGGTACAGAGGGACACACAGCTTCAGATACAGAGGGACACGCAGCTTCAGGTACAGAGGGACACGCAGCTTCAGGTACAGAGGGACACACAGCTTCAGGTACAGAGGGACACACAGCTTCAGGTACAGAGGGACACACAGCTTCAGGTACAGAGGGACACACAGCTTCAGAGGGACACACAGCTTCAGGTACAGAGGGACACACAGCTTCAGGTACAGAGGGACACACAGCTTCAGAGGGACACGCAGCTTCAGAGGGACACGCAGCTTCAGGTACAGAGGGACACGCAGCTTCAGGTACAGAGGGACACACAGCTTCAGAGGGACACGCAGCTTCAGATACAGAGGGACACAGCTTCAGGTACAGAGGGACACACAGCTTCAGGTACAGAGGGACACACAGCTTCAGGTACAGAGGGACACACAGCTTCAGGTACAGAGGGACACACAGCTTCAGATACAGAGGGACACACAGCTTCAGGTACAGAGGGACACACAGCTTCAGGTACAGAGGGACACACAGCTTCAGGTACAGAGGGACATCACAGCTTCAGGTACAGAGGGACAACAGCAGCTTCAGAGGGACACACAGCTTCAGGTACAGAGGGACACACAGCATCAGCTTCAGAGGGACACACGCAGCTTCTAGATACAGAGGGACACACAGCTTCAGGTACAGAGGGACACACAGCTCCAGGTTACAGAGGGACACCACAGCTTCAGGTACAGAGGGACACACAGCTTCAGGTACAGAGGGACACACAGCTTCAGGTACAGAGGGACACACAGCTTCAGGTACAGAGGGACACACAGCGTTCAGAGGGGACACACAGCTTCAGACGAGGGACACACAGGCTTTACAGAGGGACACACAGCTCAGAGTACAGAGGGACACACAGCTTCAGATTACAGAGGGACACACAGCTTCAGATACAGAGGGACAGACGCAGCTTCAGATACAGAGGGACACAGCTTCAGGTACAGAGGGAACACACAGCTTCAGGTACAGGAGGCGACACACAGCTTCAGGTACAGAGGGACACACAGCTTCAGGTACAGAGGGACACACAGCTTCAGATACAGAGGGACACACAGCTTCAGGTACAGAGGGACACACAGCTTCAGGTACAGAGGGACACACAGCTTCAGATACAGAGGGACACAGCAGCTTCAGGTACAGAGGGACACACAGCTTCAGGTACAGAGGGACACACAGCTTCAGGTACAGGAGGACACACAGCTTCAGGTACAGAGGGACACACAGCTTCAGATACAGAGGGACACACAGCTTCAGGTACAGAGGGACACACAGCTTCAGATACAGAGGGACACACAGTGATCAGTTCAGCTTCAGGTACAGAGGGACACACAGCTTCAGATACAGAGGGACACACAGCTTCAGGTACAGAGGGACACACAGCTTCAGGTACAGAGGGACACACAGCTTCAGGTACAGAGGGACACACAGCTTCAGGCAGGTAGCAAGAGGGAACATGCAGCAGCTTCAGATACAGAGGGACACGCAGCTTCAGGTACAGAGGAGGAGGCACATCTCAGGTACAGACAGCTTCAGGTAGACAGAGGGACACACAGCTTCAGGTACAGAGGGACACACAGCTTCAGATACAGAGGGACACACAGCTTCAGATACAGAGGGACACACAGCTTCAGGTACAGAGGGACACACAGCTTCAGGTACAGAGGGACACACAGCTTCAGGTACAGAGGGACACACAGCTTCAGATACAGAGGGACACACAGCTTCAGGTACAGAGGGACACACAGCTTCAGGTACAGAGGGACACACAGCTTCAGGTACAGAGGGACACACAGCTTCAGGTACAGAGGGAACACCAGCTTCAGATACAGAGGGACACACAGCTTCAGTACAGAGGGACACACAGCTTCAAGATACAGAGGGACACACAGCTTCAGGTACAGAGGGACACACAGCTTCAGGTACAGAGGACACGCAGCTTCAG
>RXON01001065.1:0-17117 GCA_009667805.1 Leptobrachium leishanense | reverse complement strand
GCGGGAAAGAAACGAAACACGAGGCTTCGTATTTCGGAAAAAATAATATTCGTAACCGAACAGAAAGGAAATGCAATTGCACGAATATTCGAAAAAAAGGACACGTAGCGGAACCCAAGAATACAATCTCTTTGTATTACGTTAAACGCCCAGCGGAAAAAGAGAAAAATATATTCGGAACGTATCTTTAACCCCTGTTCCGATTCGTAACAAAAATGAGTCCTGCACAGGTTAAGTCCCGGAATGTAAAGAGTGTGTTTATGTACGTGTGTATGGTACCCGGGTACTGTTCAACTGGCCAGTGAATCTACTCAAGGAAGGTCTTCGACTAGTCAAGTTGGGGCCCTGTGGACTTTAAAGAGAAAACAGCAGCGTGTTCTTTAATTACAAACAGCCTTGGAGGCCTCTCACCCATCCGACGATTGCTTTAGGCTCCGTTGACCCAGGACGTCTCTCCGCTCGATTTTGACTGGGGATACTAGCGGCCGGATCCGTTGTCTGACTTTCCGTAGCTTGTCCACGACTTGTCCAGCTCACCGCCAGCTCTCCGTACCCGATCAACTTGCGGCGACTCCTCACACGAGGTCTTTGGTTCAATGATCTGCAGCAATCTCTGGAACTTTGGAAGTCTCCTTCTCCTCAGGTTGAATGACCCAATAAAGATCTGACAGGTCTCACTCGGGCTCTGGCCTAAGCCCTCTCGCGATGTCTTCAGTGCGTCTGCTTTCCCCTGTTCCCTGGCGCGCTCTGGAACTTTCTCCACGAGGCAGAGGATGTAAGCGTCCAGTCCCCACCCACTTCCTGTCTCCTTGCCAAGCATGCCGGGAAATGTAGTCCCCATGTCCAGTGTCTCTAATCGCGATTGTCTCCATCTTGTGGCCAAAAATAGGTACTGCCACAGCAAGATTTTAACACAGCGCTACAAGTGATTTTATTATTATTTATATTTATTAAGCGCCAACACATTCCGCTGCGCTGTACAAGGTGCAATGAGTAAAGACAGGACAATTCTACAATACGTAGAGGAGACAGGTCAGTATTCCTGCCAGCAGATACAGGAGGACATGAGGACCCTATTCCCGTGGGAATTTATAATCTAGAAGAATTTTATATAATATTATGGAAATGAAAACGGATTAAACCAAACCCTGATCAAGTTATGAGACAAAAAGGAGGAGAACAGATAAAGGAAACAGAAATAATGAATAAAAAGCACAGAATAACTATAAATGATAAGGTGACTGTGACGGATTAGCTGGTTCCTGCCCGGTTCCTCCGTCACAAGAGGCTCCTTACTCCAGGATCTGCCAGGAAAGTGATCTGGTTATGGGGATCACAGGGGATAATCACCCAGTAACTGGACGAGACGAGCACTGACTGAGAAGCAACTTGCTTTATTGAACAGGGGAAGAGACAGCACATTTATTCACCACACAATCTCATAACACAACATAATCCTGTTACAATAGACAATGGGTTGGATCCAGACACCCTGGCGCCTCCATCAGCGGCCATTATAGCATACATCCTGGTGTCCCAAAGATGGTCCATGTTTGAGGTGACCGCGATTGATTGGCAGCATTCCTGGGGTACTTTTTGATAGCTCTGGCTACCACGGTGTCAAAGTCCAAAAAGCGTCCAGATCTGCGAGCGGGGGCCGGAGCGGCAGCGTGTGGAAGTTACCCCGGGTGATGCTGTATAGCCGCTGCTGCTGCCAGAGACCCGGGGGGTAAGAAAGGCTCCGAAACCCAGGTTCCTGATAGAGCTCCCTCACGAAACTCACTCCAACCACAACAAACCCCATCCATGGAGGCCCCACCTCACACCATGCAGGACTTAAAGGATCCGCTGCTAATGTCTGGGTGTCAGATCCCACAGGAGATGGTTTCAGGTCTTCAGGTGGAGTCCATGCCTCCACGCAGCAGCACGAGGGGGACTTACACTATATTAGGCAGATGGTTTTAATGTTGTGTCTGATCAGTGTTTGCTTTAGGAAGCTCCCACACTCCTGCTCGTTCAGAAGCTGTAACCATCAGGGAGAAGCTGCCGACCACAAGCTCCAATCTAGAAGGATCTGTGCTTTTTCTCCAACATATGGAGACCTCCAGCTACAGGTGAGTGAATAGATCACACAGGACGTGTCATGTGATCCTACAAGGAGCAGCGGGATTAGGTGTGAGCCGGGATTGTGTTTATTGTGTGTATAATGGCAATAAAGAGCTTCTTGTATGAAATCCTCACACAGACCGTGACTTCCAGCGTCTGCTCTTAGGATAGGAAGAAGCTCACGGCTCTCACTTAATGCGCTGATTCTTAGCGGATCCTGCAGGATTCATGAGATCTCACAGATCAGATCTAGGTTTAGCAGAGAGTTTCAGTCAATGTGACCCAGGGATCTGTTTCCTGCAGAGTCACAGCTCAAACACACAATACCAGATATTCCACGTCTCATGAAAGGAGGGTTTCACCTCACCACGAGGCACTGTTTAGTGAATAAATCCCTACACAGACAGAGGGAGAACTCAAATCAGGAACCTACAGGGTTAACAGGCAGTCTTGTGATACAAAGTGTCCACACCCTGTGTGTGTGGAATGTGGTAAAACATGCCCACTGACTCCTGATAGAAGAAAAGTTAAGTTTCATTTCTCATTCTGCTTCCAGCGATGGCGTCTGCTGATCTGAGAGACGAGCTGACCTGCTCCATCTGCCTGAACATTTATACAGACCCTGTGACCCTGCCATGTGGACACAGCTTCTGCAGGACCTGCATTGGGGATGTGCTGGACACACAGGAGAGATCTGGAGCCTATAAGTGTCCTGAGTGCAGAGCAGAGTCTCAGGAGCGTCCGGCTCTGGTGAAGAACAGGAAACTGCGGAACATTGCGGAGAATATCCGATCTACTCACCCAGAGCAGGAGGAGGCCGGGATCCCCTGTACTTACTGTGACTCTCCGGTACCGGCTGCTAAAACATGTCTACATTGTGAAGCTTCTCTGTGTGATAAACACTTAAAAGAAACACAGCAAGTCAGCAGAACACGTCTTAACTGAACCCACCACTTCACTGGAGAACAGGAAATGCTCCGTCCACAAGAAGGTCCTGGAGTATTACTGCTGTGAGGACACGGTCTGTATCTGTGTGTCCTGCAGGTTGGATGGAGAGCACAGGGGACACCAGGTGGAGACTCTGAATGAGGCCTCTGAGAAGAAGAAACTGAGGAATATTCAGCAGAAACTGACCTCACAGAGAGAGGAGGCCGAGAAAAGAGTCCAGAACCTGGAGAAGCTCAGGAGACAAGTGCAAGGAAAAGCAGCCGGGGTAACAGAGCGAGTCACTGCCCTGATTAGGGACATCAGGAAACAGCTGGAAGCCCTGGAGAAGCGAGTCCTGAGTGAGATCTCCAGACAGGAAGAGCAGGTCTCACTCCGAGTCTCAGATCTAATCCGGCAGCTGGAAATAAAGAAGGAGGAGCTGTCCAGGAAGATGGGCGACATCGAGGAGCTGTGTGACATGACCGACCCAGTAACTGTCTTACAAGGACGGGAATCAGACAGAGACGACTATTGTGACACTGAGGAGGACACAGAGAGACATGATATAAAGGTCCATGATGCAGGAGATCTGGATGTGGGTCTGATCTCAGTGACCTTACACTCAGGCCTAGCTGGGATTGTGACCGGAATAACGAGATGGCGCCGTGTACCGGAGGCTTCAGACATGTTACTGGATGTAAACACGGCTTAAGACATGTTACTGGATGTAAACACGGCTTCAGACATGTTACTGGATGTAAACACGGCTTCAGACATGTTACTGGATGTAAACACGGCTTCAGACATGTTACTGGATGTAAACACGGCTTCAGACATGTTACTGGATGTAAACACGGCTTCAGACATGTTACTGGATGTAAACACGCCTTCAGACATGTTACTGGATGTAAACACGGCTAGTAATGATGTTTCTGTATCAGAGGATTTGAAAACTGTTTCCTGGTCAGGAATAAATCAGAGACGCCCAGAAACACCAGAGAGATTTCAGTATGATCAGGTTTTAAGCTCCAGGAGTTTCTCCTCAGGGTGACATTACTGGGAAGTGGAGGTCAGTGAATCAGGGGGGTGGACGGTCGGGATGACCTATCCCAGTATAGAGAGGAGGGGAGGGCAGTCAGAGATTGGATTTAATAACAAGTCCTGGAGTTTGGGGAAGACTTGGATTGATGATCAGTATTTTATGACACATGACAGTAAATTAATCGAGTTCCCTCACTCCTTTTCCTGTCATAGATTGGGGATATTCCTGGACTATGAGGTCGGACGTTTGTCCTTTTATGAGCTGTGTGACCCGATCAGACACTTACACACCTTCACTGCCGCCTTCACCGAGCCGCTCCATGCTGGATTCTGGGTATATGAGAATAATTCCTGGGTGAAATTTGAGGAATTTGGGGATTTTGTGTCAGTTAAAATGATTTCTAGGAGTGAAAACTCTTTAACCCATAGAATGCCTTGCTGGGTTTAGCTAATAATCCCATATCTATACTATAATTGAGTAAGCTAAAAACTGTCCGTCGCCAAAAGCCGTCTGCGCATGCGCGACGGACATTTGAAAGCGGCCGTTAAAACACACAGGTAGCTGCGCGTGCCGGCCGCGTAAAAAAAAAAAAAAAAAACGCACGAGCCGCGCGCAGCTACCCGTGTGTTTACACGGCCAGATGCCCCGATCCTCCAGCGGTGACCGTCCTCCGGCTGCCGGCGGGCCTCCAGGATCAGGCGAGCCCCCGGCTCGGTTTGGGCCTACAGGCCCAGCCGAGCTGGGGACTCGCCTAAGCCTAGAGGCCCGCCGAGCAGCCAGCGGCAGCCGGAGAGGTCACCGCTGGAGGATCGGGGCCGAAGTTCCCAAAAAATACACCCCAAAATCGGCCCTAAGCTCCAGCGGAGACCTCCTCCGGCTGCCGCTGGCTGCTCTGCGGCCTCTAGGCTTAGGCGACCCCCCGGCTCGGTTTGGGCCTTCAGGCCCAGCCGAGCCGGGGACTCGCCTAAGCCTAGAGGTCCGCTGAGCAGGCCGCCGGCAGCCGGTCACCGCTGGAGGATCGGGGCCGAAGTTCCCAAAACATACATAACCCCATAAGTCGCCCTGAGCTCCAGCGGAGACCTCCTCCGGCTGCCGCTGGCTGCTCGGCGGCCTCTAGGCTTAGGCGAGCCCCCGGCTCAATTTGGGCCTACAGGCCCAGCCGAGCTGGGGACTCGCCTAAGCCTAGAGGCCCGCCGAGCAGCCAGCGGCAGCGGAGAAGGTCACCGCTGGAGGATCGGGGCGAAGTTCCCAAAAAATACACCCCAAAATCGGCCCTGAGCTCCAGCGGAGACCTCCTCCGGCTGCCGCTGGCTGCTCTGCGGGCCTCTAGGCTTAGGCGAGCCCCCGGCTCGGTTTGGGCCTACAGGCCCAGCCGAGCCGGGGACTCGCCTAAGCCTAGAGGCCCGCCGAGCAGCCAGCGGCAGCCGGAGAAGGTCACCGCTGGAGGATCGGGGCCGAAGTTCCCAAAAAATACACCCCAAAATTGGCCCTGAGCTCCAGCGGAGACCTCCTCCGGCTGCCGCTGGCTGCTCTGCGGGCCTCTAGGCTTAGGCGAGCCCCCGGCTCGGTTTGGGCCTACAGGCCCAGCCGAGCCGGGGACTCGCCTAAGCCTAGAGGCCCGCCGAGCAGCCAGCGGCAGCCGGAGAAGGTCACCGCTGGAGGATCGGGGCCGAAGTTCCCAAAAAATACACCCCAAAATCGGCCCTGAGCTCCAGCGGAGACCTCCTCCGGCTGCCGCTGGCTGCTCTGCGGGCCTCTAGGCTTAGGCGAGCCCCCGGCTCGGTTTGGGCCTACAGGCCCAGCCGAGCCGGGGACTCGCCTAAGCCTAGAGGCCCGCCGAGCAGCCAGCGGCAGCCGGAGAAGGTCACCGCTGGAGGATCGGGGCCGAAGTTCCAAAAAATACACCCCAAAATTGGCCCTGAGCTCCAGCGGAGACCTCCTCCGGCTGCCGCTGGCTGCTCTGCGGGCCTCTAGGCTTAGACGAGCCCCCGGCTCGGTTTGGGCCTACAGGCCCAGCCGAGCCGGGGACTCGCCTAAGCCTAGAGGCCCGCCGAGCAGCCAGCGGCAGCCGGAGAAGGTCACCGCTGGAGGATCGGGGCCGTAGTTCCCAAAAAATACACCCCAAAATCGGCCCTGAGCTCCAGCGGAGACCTCCTCCGGCTGCCGCTGGCTGCTCGGCGGGCCTCTAGGCTTAGGCGAGCCCCCGGCTCGGTTTGGGCCTACAGGCCCAGCCGAGCCGGGGACTCACCTAAGCCTAGAGGCCCGCCGAGCAGCCAGCGGCAGCCGGAGAAGGTCACCGCTGGAGGATCGGGGCCGAAGTTCCCAAAAAATACACCCCAAAATCGGCCCTGAGCTCCAGCGGAGACCTCCTCCGGCTGCCGCTGGCTGCTCGGCGGGCCTCTAGGCTTAGGCGAGCCCCCGGCTCGGTTTGGGCCTACAGGCCCAGCCGAGCCGGGGACTCGCCTAAGCCTAGAGGCCCGCCGAGCTGCCAGCGGCAGCCGGAGGAGGTCACCGCTGGGGATCAGGGCCGAGGTTCCCAAAACATACTCACCGACATCGGCCCTCCTGCGATGGCGGTCCCGCTTGCAGCATCCTCTCTCTCTCCGTTGTTCGCCGGAATGACGTCACGAAAGCCTTTGACCCCGGGGGTCAAAGGCTTCCGTGACGTCATCCCGGCGACCAACGGAGAGAGAGAGAGAGGACGCTGGAAGCGGGACCGCCATCGCTGGAGGGCCGATGTAGGTGAGTATATCCACGAGCTGGGGGCCATATCCACGAGCGGGGGGGCCATATCCACGAGCGGGGGGGCCAATATCCACAAGCTGGGGCAATATCCACGAGCTGGGGCAGTATCCACGTGCTGGGGCAGTATATCCACGAGCTGGGGCAGTATCCACGTGCTGGGGCGATATCCACGAGCTGGGGCAGTATCCACGTGCTGGGGCAGTATCCACGAGCTGGGGCAGTATCCACGAGCTGGGGCAGTATCCACGAGCTGGGGCGATATCCACGTGCTGGGGCGATATCCACGTGCTGGGGCAGTATCCACGAGCTGGGGCGATATCCACGTGCTAGGGCAATATCCACGAGCTGGGGCAGTATCCACGTGCTGGGGCAATATCCACGAGCTGGGGCAATATCCACGAGCTGGGGGCAGTATCCACGTGCTGGGGCAGTATCCACGTGCTGGGGCAGTATCCACGAGCTGGGGCAGTATCCACGAGCTGGGGCGATATCCACGTGCTGGGGCAGTATCCACGTGCTGGGGCAGTATCCACGAGCTGGGGCAGTATCCACGAGCTGGGGCGATATCCACGTGCTGGGGCAGTATCCACGTGCTGGGGCAGTATCCACGAGCTGGGGCAGTATCCACGAGCTGGGGCAATATCCACGTGCTGGGGCAATATCCACGTGCTGGGGCAGTATCCACGAGCTGGGGCAGTATCCACGAGCTGGGGCAGTATCCACGTGCTTGGGCAGTATCCACGTGCTGGGGCAATATCCACGAGCTTGGGCAGTATCCACGAGCTGGGGCAGTATCCACGAGCTGGGGCAATATCCACGTGCTGGGGCAGTATCCACGTGCTGGGGCAGTATCCATCCACGTGCTGGGGCAGTATCCACGTGCTGGGGCAGTATCCATGTGCTGGGGCAGTATCCATCACGTGCTGGGGCAATATCCACGTGCTGGGCAGTATCCACGTGCTGGGGCAATATCCACGTGCTGGGGCAATATCCACGTGCTGGGGCAATATCCACGTGCTGGGGCAGTATCCACGTGCTGGGGCAGTATCCACGTGCTGGGGCAGTATCCACGAGCTGGGGCAGTATCCACGAGCTGGGGCAATATCCACGTGCTGGGGCAATATCCACATGCTGGGGCAGTATCCACGTGCTGGGGCAGTATCCACGTGCTGGGGCAGTATCCACGAGCTGGGGCAGTATCCACGAGCTGGGGCAGTATCCATCACGTGCTGGGGCAATATCCACATGCTGGGGCAGTATCCACGTGCTGGGGCGATATCCACGTGCTGGGGCAGTATCCACGTGCTGGGGCAGTATCCACGTTCTGGGGCAATATCCACGTGCTGGGGCAATATCCACGTGCTGGGGCAGTATCCACGTGCTGGGGCAGTATCCATCACGTGCTGGGGCAATATCCACGTGCTGGGGCAGTATCCACGTGCTGGGGCAATATCCAGGAGCTGGGGGCAGTATCCACGAGCTGGGGTAGTATCCACGAGCTGGGGCAATATCCACGTGCTGGGGCAGTATCCATCCACGTGCTGGGGCAATATCCACGTGCTAGGGCAGTATCCACGAGCTGGGGCAGTATCCACGTGCTGGGGCAATATCCACGTGCTGCGGCAATATCCACGTGCTGGGGCAATATCCACGTGCTGGGCAGTATCCACGTTCTGGGGCAATATCCACGTGCTGGGGCAGTATCCACGAGCCTGGGCAATATCCACGTGCTGGGGCAATATCCACGTGCTGGGGCAGTATCCACGTGCTGGGGCAATATCCACGAGCTGGGGCAGTATCCATGAGCTGGGGCAGTATCCACGAGCTGGGGCAGTATCCATGAGCAGGGGCAGTATATCCACAATAGACTGCCCTCTGGGCAGGCTTTACAACTAGTCTATACTATAATTGAGTAAGCTAAAAACTGTCCGTCGCCAAAAGCCGTCTGCGCATGTGCGACGGACATTTGAAAGCGGCCGTTAGAACACACAGGTAGCTGCGCGTGCCGGCCGCGTGAAAAAAAACAAAAAAACGGCACGAGCCGCGCGCAGCTACCCGTGTGTTTACACGGCCAGATGCCCCGATCCTCCAGCGGTGACCGTCCTCCGGCTGCCGGCGGGCCTCCAGGCTCAGGCGAGCCCCCGGCTCGGTTTGGGCCTACAGGCCCAGCCGAGCCGGGGACTCGCCTAAGCCTAGAGGTCCGCCGAGCAGGCCGCCGGCAGCCGGTCACCGCTGGAGGATCGGGGCCGAAGTTCCCAAAACATACATAACCCCATAAGTCGGCCCTGAGCTCCAGCGAGACCTCCTCCGGCTGCCGCTGGCTGCTCGGCAGCCTCTAGGCTTAGGCGAGCCCCCGCTCGGTTTGGGCCTACAGGCCCAGCCGAGCTGGGGACTCGCCTAAGCCTAGAGGCCCGCCGAGCAGCCAGCGGCAGCCGGAGAAGGTCACCGCTGGAGGATCGGGGCCGAAGTTCCCAAAAAATACACCCCAAAATCGGCCCTGAGCTCCAGCGGAGACCTCCTCCGGCTGCCGCTGGCTGCTCGGCGGGCCTCTAGGCTTAGGCGAGCCCCCGGCTCGGTTTGGGCCTACAGGCCCAGCCGAGCCGGGGACTCGCCTAAGCCTAGAGGTCCGCCGAGCAGGCCGCCGGCAGCCGGTCACCGCTGGAGGATCGGGGCCGAAGTTCCCAAAACATACATAACCCCATAAGTCGGCCCTGAGCTCCAGCGGAGACCTCCTCCGGCTGCCGCTGGCTGCTCGGCGGGCCTCTAGGCTTAGGCCCAGCCGAGCCGGGGACTCGCCTAAGCCTAGAGGCCCGCCGAGCAGCCAGCGGCAGCCGGAGAAGGTCACCGCTGGAGGATCGGGGCCGAAGTTCCCAAAAAATACACCCCAAAATCGGCCCTGAGCTCCAGCGGAGACCTCCTCCGGCTGCCTCTGGCTGCTCGGCGGGCCTCTAGGCTTAGGCCCAAACCGAGCCGGGGGGTCGCCTAAGCCTAGAGGCCCGCCGAGCAGCCAGCGGCAGCCGGAGAAGGTCACCGCTGGAGGATCGGGGCCGAAGTTCCCAAAAAATACACCCTAAAATCGGCCCTGAGCTCCAGCGGAGACCTCCTCCGGCTGCCGCTGGCTGCTCGGCGGGCCTCTAGGCTTAGGCGAGCCCCCGGCTCGGTTTGGGCCTACAGGCCCAGCCGAGCCGGGGACTCGCCTAAGCCTAGAGGCCCGCCGAGCAGCCAGCGGCAGCCGGAGAAGGTCACCGCTGGAGGATCGGGGCCGAAGTTCCCAAAAAATACACCCCAAAATCGGCCCTGAGCTCCAGCGGAGACCTCCTCCGGCTGCCGCTGGCTGCTCGGCGGGCCTCTAGGCTTAGGCGAGCCCCCGGCTCGGTTTGGGCCTACAGGCCCAGCCGAGCCGGGGACTCGCCTAAGCCTAGAGGCCCGCCGAGCTGCCAGCGGCAGCCGGAGGAGGTCACCGCTGGGGATCAGGGCCGAGGTTCCCAAAACATACTCACCGACATCGGCCCTCCTGCGATGGCGGTCCCGCTTGCAGCATCCTCTCTCTCTCCGTTGTTCGCCGGAATGACGTCACGAAAGCCTTTGACCCCGGGGGTCAAAGGCTTCAGTGACGTCATCCCGGCGACCAACGGAGAGAGAGAGAGGACGCTGGAAGCGGGACCGCCATCGCTGGAGGGCCGATGTAGGTGAGTATATCCACGAGCTGGGGGCCATATCCACGAGCGGGGGGGCCATATCCACGAGCGGGGGGCAATATCCACGAGCTGGGGGCCAATATCCACGAGTTGGGGCAGTATCCACGAGCTGGGGCAATATCCACGTGCTGGGGCAATATCCACGTGCTGGGGCAGTATCCACCTGCTGGGGCAGTATCCACGTTCTGGGGCAGTATCCACGTTCTGGGGCAGTATCCACGTGCTGGGGCAGTATCCACGTGCTGGGGCAATATCCACGTGCTGGGGCAGTATCCACGTGCTGGGGCAATATCCACGAGCTGGGGCAGTATCCACGAGCTGGGGCAGTATACATGAGCAGGGGCAGTATATCCACAATAGACTGCCCTCTGGGCAGGCTTTACAACTAGTAATTGTATAAAAAGAAAGGAATGCTTGTGCAGAAACATGATGGGATCCCCCTCTGATAATGGGCCGAGCAGGACATGAGATCCACCAACTGGCTCAAACATTACTGGAAAATCCCATTCTTAATATTCCTCTTAATGGAAAGTTTCTGGATCAGGTTGTGCAGATGTAAATGCTATTTCCCTGTGATTGGGGATTGGCTGAATGTTTAACCCCCTGATCGCTGGCTATTAAGCTGATCCTTTGAGATCTCGTGGCTTTGCTCCTGATTTATACTGATTGATTGATCATAGAACTGATACTCGCTGATAGATTTGTAATCAATAAATCTGATTTCTATTTCACACAAACGCCGCGTAAAGAATGACTTGTCTGTGTCCGTTCCCTCCAATCAGTGATGAGTATTTATATGCACAGGGGGGGCTCCGGGTACTCGGGTATCATTAATACATGTTACTCCCTGAGGTCACATGATGCACGTGGTTTAATATACAGGCTGGAGGTCACCCAGGGGTTAAATAACAGAAAATCCAAAGCTAAAAGCAGGAGAAATACTCGGGGACAATTCCATGTATGTGACACAAAACAGGGGTATGGAGAGATGTGGTCGGGCAGAGATCGGGGCTGGCAGCGCAGGTTCAGAGTCGCTTGTAGACGCAGGAGAATCAAATCCCAAATAAGTATCAAATGCCAATACTCAGTGTACACAGAGAAATGACGAGTGAGGCTGGAAGCAGCTATATAAAGAATATAAGGCCACACGGCGCTATATAAATATCTGCTTCATGCGGATAAGATAGGTGACTTTATGCGGGAAACAATGTTTAAGCAATGCGCAGATATTCCTGCAAAGTGCTGTGTGATTGGAAAGTCTGCTGTTACTTTGCACGTGATATAAAGTTATACATATAATGTGCACAGATCCAGATTAAAAACCTTATTAATGACAAATAGCAATTTAAATCATATTCTCTGGGCTCTGTCGCCACCTAGTGTCTAGAAATCATCATGACCACAACACCATGACATTTGTGTTGAGATTCTAGGGGCCCTATTACAATCTTCGCGCAAACTTTTGCGCCGGCGCAAAAACGCATTAACGTGAGGGGTAAAACCCTTTGCGCAGAACGTCGTATTATATTGTCAGCGCAACAAACGCGCGCACTCGTCTAACACAGGTGAACCCTTTGCGAGCGTACTGTACTGCGCGCGTCCTATACTTAACATTGTGAGTGTAAGTGCGTTTGTGCGCTGGTACGCGGATGGTATTACAATCTATGCGCAGTTTTTAACGCACAGCCTTTGCGCGCATAATTTTAACGACTCCTAAAACCTGGTGTTAACGGCAAATCTGAACGTCCTGGCCGAACCCAAATACACCAGACCAAAAAAAAATACGCAGCAACGTATAGTTACACATTCTACACATACCCAAACAATAACATGGAGAAGTTTGTTTATTATTGCTGCAGCATATATACGCAGATTGACTTTGACAGGCGCAGAAACGTAAGGTGAGATTATTGTGCGTGTCAATTCTCAGACGGCAGTATTGTTCACTCGTTGTATCCTGAATTGGACAGATTTTCTCTGGCTATAGGGTTTTGCCGCTGAGCTAATCCACAACATATGCAGCATATTTTACCCTCTAAGTTTTATCATACGGTTTAAATTCCTGCTTTCAATATTATATTCTTACTGAATGGAATTCTTTCTAAACAAGGGATCACTGCATTATATATATATTGCTGTTACGCTCGGCATTTACCCGACACCTTCTAATCAATTCACCTGTTTGGGCTGTGAGTGATTAGAGGTTCAGGTTCGGCAGAGGAGGTTATCAATAACTTATATTTACTGCTATTAACAAACCAACAGGGTTATTCAAAGAGAATCGAAACATCATCGCACGTTCAGTGACTTTTCACTCTCTTCAATTCGGTTCGTTTTGCCGATCCCATTTCGGCGACCCTGCAGTGTATTCAGCAAGCACCACAGGGTCCCCGAATTGCAGGGAAAAGCTGCCGCAAACCTGCCGAAAACTAACCGCAAAACCCACCGAATGCACGGCGAAAACCCGCAAAAACATCTGGATTAACCCGCCGAAAACGCCAGAAAAAAACAGAGCAGGAGCCGATCACACACAGCGAAGACGCCGGAAAAAGCCGACACCGCAGACGAATGCAGTGAATAAATTAAAAAAACAGTTTGCTTGAATGTTTGAAAAGTGAAACGCTGTTTGCAAAGAAACTACTGAGTGAAAATGTCTGGAATTTACATATAAAATCCAATGAATGATAATAAAAAGGGCTGTTACAGAAAAAAGAAGTAAACTTAAAAAAAAGAATGGATTTTTTTTAAAAAAAAAAATACAGAAAAATGCTTAAAATATCCTAAAAAATCTATAAATAAAGAGACTTTTTACTGCAGAATTTTATAATGAACGGTTTATTAGATATTGAATTAAAACGGGAATATTTTTACTATTGAAGCCTATGGGATTCGCCTGAATAAACCTGCCGAATTAAACCACCGAATGGCAGAGGATTTCGGGAACCTTTCACTGCTGGTTTGTGTTCTCTGAATAGACGAAGCAGTGCTTTTTCATGGGGATTTCACTGCCCTCGAACAGGCACCGAACAGGCACCGTATGTGCAGGCAATTCGCCAGGATTTGGGGAATTGCGGCTCTCTGGTTAGCCGAATGGCCAAGAAAGGTAACCGAACGCAGATTTGTTGTGTTTGGTTACCTTTCTCCAGCCATTCGGATCTCTTTGGATAACCCTGTATATCTCCTCTGACTTTTTGTCTTGCCGCTGAATTTATTGACATTATATGCAGTTCATTTTACGGTTTAATTTTCATCCCGCTGATTAAGGCTGAGCGTCCACTGGCACCGTAGTCGGACGACCGATGCGTTCATCCGACTATGTGCGACGTCGTCCGTCCGTCATCGCGCGATGAGGGTCGTCCACTGCAAGCGATCCGCCGGACGATGGATAGATCAGATTTCTGAAGAGGTGGAGTGCAGAGGCTGCCAAAACCAGAAATGAACTGTTTTTTTACATATAAAAGAGTATTGATTCTACTTTTGGAAGCAATGCAGAGCTTTGTGTGTGAGAGGAATGGATATGAATAGGAAGGGTGAGCTGTTATTATTGGTTGAAAATCCATACCTTAGACACCGCGGGCTGAAGCCAAAAACGTCAGTTTGGTGTGAAGCCAATATTGAGAGAAAAGGACTAGGTTAGGCGAGTTCCACCATTTGCACGATGAACTCTGGAAAGACGCTGCAAAGTTCTTCAATTACCATCGGATGAGTCTGGAGACTTTCACCTACATTTTACATGTGATTCGTCCTTCTATTGAAAAGTCCTCAAAATTTCCGAGACACAATATCACCAGGACGACGAACGGAAAGAGCCAAAGATCAAATATTATCGGTGTTGTGACGACAGACAGGAAAAAGGAGTCTGAGTTGGACAAGGAAACATATTACATTACTTTCCCTGTCATGTTTTCTCCCTTACCCATCAGAAATTGATCTAATTAGCCCCACAAAGGTCTTCTGCTCCGAAATATTTTGCTTTTGATAAGACACACCACCAAAGAACTGGCAGCGAAGATGTTAAGTGTTTTGGAACAACACAGACGCACAGTACGCATTGGCATCTCTAGCTTTCTTCCGCGTGCCCAGACTGGGGTATGGAGAGATGGCCAGCAGTGTTACGCATGCAATAGTCTGGCACGGATCCCTGTGCCAACGTGGGTGGAATGTTTCCGCTCACAGAGGAGAACCCTTGCATCTGTCGAGCAGTGACAGATGCAGTGGAATTCAATTATCTTGTGGAGAACGAAAAAAAACAGGAGAAAACAAGGAAAAATGCCACCACTGACAAAGGTTTGGGTGAAACGTAGTGTCCCTGGACCCTATGGCATTTCCATTAACAGTTTCTTAATAAGAGCATGCAATGTGTATGGGCACCATGAAGACATTTGGCTTGTGCAGCCACTCGATGCGTTGCGTGGGAAGGGGAGGCCATGTTCTCCCACAACCACAGCGTGAGTAACACTGTATAAAACAAAAACTATAGCGATCGTTTCGAATACTTAAAGCGTGAATATGCTGTATTAAAGTGTATGCTGTTCTGCAGAGAACTATTCACGTGCTTTTGTTTTACTGTTCAAAAGGGAATAGTTTGCTCAGGGGTGGCCCCCACTGCGCTTAGATTTGTGATATTGGAACATTAAAGTACATTTCACACAGTGGATTTTATTTTTCTTCTTTTTTTCTGTAACCAAGCAAGCCAAAAAAGATGCAGATCACAAGCCAAAGCGGGGCATTACTATTAAACAATTTGTGAGGTCTTTTCTAATTACGTCACCCCTCTTTCAAAGCTTTACGCATGAGAGTAGCGCTCATCAGAATGTTTAACTCCAGCTAAATGTGTCTTACATGCACATGACGACTCTAAAAAGGGATTTTCTTTTCAGCAAGTTATTGTCGCAGAGCATGGATCACAGGACATGGCGGAAGACGGTGGAGTGGCCTATAATCCTTTTTTTTGGGAATTCAAATTTTTTTTTTATTTTGAAAAGACAGCAGTGTAAAACATCCAGTGTAACAGAAAACAATGGCCTCGCAAGATCAACAAGTAGAGAAAGCTGGTGTACAGAGTAGTAACGCAAGACACTGAGCTGAGAAGTGGGGACCTGGGAGGGGGAGAGAAGAAAATAAAAAGGGGTGGGGAAGGTAGGGAGGGAGATATTGCAAAGGCCATCTACGTGACTCTCCTGGCTCACTCCAGAGAGTCCAAGGACAAGGAGGCCATGGAGGGCAAATGTCACGCGGCCAAGGGCTTGAGGGCTAATTATGACAGACCTATCCGGAAAAGTCGCCATAGTGGCTCGCCCCAAGGGAGTCCCGGTCTGCCAAAAAAAAAAAAAAAAACACCAGAGGGGGGGGGGGGAATGAGGTCCCCAGCATCCACTAAGACATCATGAATACTCTGCACACTGTGGGAGTCAGCAAAAAGGACAAAAACAAACATGTTAAGCCATCTATAGAAGCACTTCGAAGGGAAAGACACAGACAATATAAATGGGGGGGGGGTCGCATGAAAAGTCAGCAAAATGTTGAAAAAAGGGGGGTTATAACAAATGAAGAATAAAAGGAGACAAAAACAACAGGCCTGTAAGCAAAATCAAGAAACAGTCAGCGGGCAGCTCGTTCAGTATCGAGGAGCGTCAAAAGTCTGGGACCATGCCGCATTCAGCAGAGTGGGTCTTGACGTATAAAGTAATCAGAGACTGTCCTGAACAGAGTCATCAGTGATGTTGAAAAAGGAAGGGAGGAGAGGGAAAAACTCGGCGGGGGGAAGGGGAAATGTCCGCATTAGAGGGGGGGGGGTGAGTAATCTCAAAAAAGGAGCCAGGCCGAGGAGGAGGGAAAGCCATAAGAGAGGGGTTTACTTCAGCCCGTATCTCACCAAGAGACAGGGTCAGCAGCCCTGCCGGTCACATTATGTCCGCCTGTGGCACACTGTACACTCAGCCTCCAAACCTCTCGCACATCTGCCTCATTCCCTCCCCGAAGTACAGGTCGGTAAAGTCCTGCTTCAGACTGTGGAGCAATCAGCCCAGACACTTCCTGTAATACACGCTTCCGAAAGGGAGTTGGACCACGCACTATAACTGGCTGACAAGTCAGTACCGTTGGCCAGCCCTTCAGGTCCCTTTAGGGAAGTCAGCTGCCAGAGAAAGTCATCAATAGGTCCCCGAAGCAATAAGGTAACACGGAGCTCCTCCAGAGAGCGTCCGTTCTCATCAACGGCTGGCCACGCCCCCGAGTGGCCTATAATCTTGACCCGCCAGACCAACAATACCGGCTGGATGGAGTAGAGGTAACATCACTGCTCTATAACTGTGGAGACACAGGTTCAAATCCCAGCAAGAGCACCTCTCCAGTAAGTGTCATTGGGCGTGACACCTAACGGTATATACTCGCCACCCAGGACATACTTGAAAACAAAAGAAACCTCAATGTATCCTTCCTGGTAAAATCCTTTCTCAAAAAAACAAGACATAAGTAGAGTATTCTAGGAATACACATAACTCAGCATAACAAAAAACTATATTTATGTAAATAACATCTAGACTAGCATTTTTATCACTCCACAAACTTCCCAAAAAATAGCTTGGGTTGCTCTTAAA
>RXON01001064.1:0-46521 GCA_009667805.1 Leptobrachium leishanense | reverse complement strand
CACATCTGACAAATCTTTTCTCAGTTCCTCAGCAGTCACACGGGGACTTTTCTCCACTCTACGCTTCAGGTAGCGCACAGCAGTCGAAGTCAGCATCTTCTTTCTGCCACGACCAGGTAGCGTTTCAACAGTGTCTTTTGCCTTGTATTTGCGAATGATGCTTCCTATGGTCTCTCTTGGTATGTTTAACATCTTTGCAATCTTCTTATAGCCATTGCCCTTCCTGTGAAGAGTAATCACCTCTTCTCTTGTCTTCCTGGACCATTCTCTTGACTTCACCATGTTTGTGACCACACCAGTAAATGTCTAGAAGGAGCTGAGTATCACAGTCATTTTAAAGCTGCCTAATTGGTGCTTATTATGCTTTATTGCTGCTCCGTGACATCCACAGGTATTTTCAATACCTGATTGAAAACACTTGAATGAACCTCTGTTCTTCAGAGTGGTAGTCTTTAAGGGGTTGAATAATTGTGTCAATGAAGAATTCACAAAAGAAACATTTACTACTGTATTACAAAACCAATTGATGTCATTTTAGTTGCATATGGTTCTTTAAAAAGTCCTTGTAGGATTTCATTCTGAATACAATTACAAATGTACACTAAATTCCCTAAAACCCTTTACAGCACTGGGGGTTGAATAATTTTGAACACAACTGTATATATATATATATAATTTTTTTTTTGGAAATTTATTTTAAATTAGACCTAAAAGTTTAGACCTCATTAAATTATCTGGGGTTAATGTGGAGAATGTTGGTTTATCCAGTATAGTTTTATAGTTTTATTTTAGCTGGCATAAAGGTTACAAGGTATTACTTGCTAGAATGTATTTTTAGTGTCATATAATAATGAAGATACATGCCAAGATTTCCATTTCTAATTATATGTGGACATTTGGGGAAATGCACACCGATTGGGAGGTGCACATGTCGTCCCCCCACTCTTTTTCAGGTTGTATACATATTCCTCTGGTTCATTCAACGTCTCGCCGTATAATGTATAACAGAAATATCGGCGTATGGGCAAAGGACTTTCCAAGATGGCGTTTTGTGATATAAATTGACTTGACCATTGTAGAACTGAGGATCATGGAAGACGGATATCCGGTGGGTGGTACCCGCTATCGAGTCTATGCGTAATTCCGTGCTTCCGGAAGTGAAGGGGTATGGAGAGAGACGCGGCAAGATATGATGGCGAATGGGAATCAGAAATGTAATAGAATAATTGACACCACCGGCCACCGATGGGGGCCCTCATCCCCCCTATATATATGAGATTGATTGTGTTTGAATCATACCGACTGATGAAGCTGTAATACAGCGAAACACGTTTCGGTACTTGTTTCTATTTGTTCTTGTTTAATTTTGGAATAAAGACCTTTTTTCTGCACATCGGAGAGAGGTACTCATTCTTCTGAGAGGAAAAGGGAAGTTGGTGTACCTATGTATCACACCGCAGGTGTGCATACCGAGCCAGTGTCCTCACACAGGCTCTGGGCCATGTGAGTTCAGTCATAAGAGCTAAACAGTCTGTGTGGGAATATACAGTATTGCACTATTATCCTTTCCCATTGTGTTTTTTATGCATGTACGTCTGCAAGGAACCGCTAAAAAGAGGACGAGGTCATCCTTGAAAGGACCCACTGCCAGAACATTGAGACTTAACTCTCTAGGCTCCGATCCACGTGAGTGGTTACTCGTTATCCAGGTTTTTAATATTTTTGTATGTACTGGTTGCGCTATGTTAATTTCTTTCTGTTTCCATGTATATATGTTATGGAAAACGGTATCCTGTCTAAAAGTGGCTGTGTAACCATTACTATGGAAAAGGGTAACATTTTGTGTGTTCACGCAGTGTGTTGGGGTGTTTGACACATAGGATATCCACACCTACCATCTCATATAGTCTGTGGGCTATAAAGGCGCTTTTCAAAATTGTTTTGTACAATATTTGGGTGCACTGCCACTGACGCCTATATTACCAGATTCATATCATTTTAATATTGGACTGCAGGGTCCAACCTTGCACCCTTCCACAATACCACAAAGGGGTTACGGTGTGAAGGCACTTGCTGCCACCAAAGGCACAATATTTGGGTGCACTGCCACTGACGCCTATACCAGATTCATATCATTTTAATATTTGACCGCAGGGTCCAACCCTGCACTCTTCCACAATACCACAAAGGGGTTACGGTGTGACTGCACTGTTCCCGACTCTAAAGGCCCAATTTTAAAGCACCTATTGTTACTTTCATCCAAAGCCTGTATAAGTTTCACCATAATTTAGCCAAAAAATCACTAAACTTGTTCTGCGTGTCCTAAAATGTCTCCTCTTTTCATGCAGACTGCCGCCCCAAGCAGTTGTTTATGAATAGATTAAAGGAAAACCATTTACCGTCATTTGAAATGTCATTTCTAGGCACGATATTTGAAGGAATTTTTCGTTCTTATTCTTAACCTTTATTTCATGGAAAACTCACTGTTCCTTTAAAAATTTTTTTTTTTTAAACTTTTTGTCCTTGTTTCCTGTCCCCCAGGGCACTACCCAGACCCCCATACACCTTTTATGGTAAATATCTTGCATATATGCCCTCTTGGAGGGCACTCTAAACTTCAAACTTTCGAGTCCCATTGAGTTCGGTTCGTGTTCGTGTTCAAACTAAAACTTTTGAAATTGTTCGAATGCGAACTGAAAATGGGGGTGTTCGGCTCATCCCTAATCATAAGCCACTGCGGGGGGGGACCAAGTTGACCTGAACCTGTCCTTGTGCCATACTCACACAGGTACTCATTGATGGCCCTCTGCTGCTTGTGCAGACGCTGCAGCATTGCCAATGTCGAGTTCCACCTGGTGGGCATGTCACAGATCAGACGGTTTGTGGGAAGGTAGAATTCTCTTTGAATTTCTGCCAGGTGGACACTTGCTGGGAATGACCATCTGAAGTGGCTGCAGACTTTTCTGGCCTGGCTGAGAAGCTCTGCCAGTCCTGGGTACCTGGTTAGGAAACGCTGTACCACCAGATTTAGGACGTGTGCTAGGCATGGTACATGCGTCAACTTACCCAGGCGTAGGGCGGAGAGAAGGTTCCTGCCGCTATCACAGATGACCATTTCCAGCTGAAGCTGGCGTGGTGTTAACCATCTCTGCACCTGCCCCTGCAGAGCTGACAGAATTTCTGGCACGGTGTGGCTCCTGTCTCCCTAAACAAACCAGCTCAAGCACAGTATGGCATCTTTTTGCTTGAGCCATTGTGTAGCCCCTGCCACGCGTCGGTTTAACTTCCCCTTCGCCAGAGACAGCGAAGGAGGGGGAGGAAGAGGTGGTGGAGCAGACAGACCTCATACAAGCAGCTTTCTGGAGGCGTGGTGGATGAGCAAGCTCCAGCACAGAGCCCCGTCCTGGATCCCTCCCAGCTGCAAGCAGAGATACCCAGTGTGCCGTGAAGGAAATGTAACATCCCTGTCCATGCTTGCTGGACCACGTGTCTAAAGTGATATGCACCTTGCTGCTGACTGCCTTTCCCAATGACTCCATAACATTGTCTTCAACGTGCTGGTATAGTCCTGAAATGGCCTTCCGTGAAAAGTACTGGTGTTTCGGAACGTGCCACTGTGGTACAGCACATTCTGCAAATTCACGGAAGGAAGCAGAGTCCACCAGCTGGAAAGGCAGCAGCTGTAATGCGAGTAATTTTACCAAGCTGGCATTTAGACGCTGTGCATGGGGATGGTTGGGACTATATTTTTTCTTACGCTGCAGCAGCTGGGGCAACGAAATCTGAGTGCGTAAATCTGTAGCTGGTGATGGGATGCTGTCACATTCTGAGGGAGGACCTTGTACACCCATTACTGTAGCATCATCCCTGTCAGTGGTGGTTGGAGTCAATGACATGGCAGGACATATAGTGGGGGTAGAGACAGGTGAGGAGGACCTACGCAAAGTGTTGTGCCAACGGGATGTGTGCCAGGTGGTCATATGTCGCCTCAAGCACGTGGTACCCAAGCGTCCAGTGTCTTTCCCACGCTTGACCCTCTTCTCACATAGCTTACAAATAGCAATGCTGCGGTTTGCTGCACATTTCGTGAAGAACTCCCAGACAGGAGAGTACCCGGACGTGTGCTGCGAGACAACAGCGCTCTGCTCCTGAGCAGCTCTGACATCTGATGCCTTGGACTGGCTACGGTTGGTCGTAGAGGTCGTTGTGCCTCATTTTTGTTGTGCTTCCTTCTCTTCACTTGACTCCTCTGTTCGATGAGGCACCCAGGTGGAGTCAGTGACCTCATCATCGTCACCCCCTATCTCCTCGTCACTGGAGCCTACCTGGGTGTATGCTGCAGCTGCTGGGGCAAAAGGAGTGCCAGTTGTTTGTGTGTCACTGCTGGCACCACCTCCCTATAGGCTAATTTTACTCCCTTCCTCAACCTCAGAGTTTGAATCAGAGCACTGGAGTTGCTGCGTATCCTCATGCAGCAGGTCACTGTCATTGTAGTCAAACAATCCAGCTGACTCCTCTGTGTATGGTGGTGAGGCTATGGCAGGAGTAGCTGTGGACATGGAGGCTGCATTAGATGCTTTGGCAGCTGAGGTGGACTGTGAACCACTACAAGCCTAGCTGGCAGAAGACTCGGAGGATGAGGATGGCCTGGTTAGCCAATCCACCAAATCCTCTGTATGTTGCTGCTGCATAATACGGTCAGCACCAGTTAGAAAGGACAAGCGTGCCCCTGCAGAGGATGCACCACGTCCACGACGACCAGGGGCACTGCCTTCCGACACAGAGGCTGCTTGCCCTCTTATCTGTGTCTGGGAGCGTCTGCCTGTCCTTTTTGGTCTTCCTGACATGGTGAGTGATATATAGATTAAAGATATACAGAACTCTAATTCAACTCTGGTATAAATATTGGAGATATGCAGAACTCTGCTATAACTCAGCGAGACACCCTGATAGCTGGCAGCAGTGACAAGACACAGATTACAACAATTCCCAGATATCTGGTAGAAGTGAGACCCCAATAGCTGGCACTGAGAAGACACAGATTACAATTTCCAGAAATTTTATGGAAGTATGTGACACCCCATGATAGCTGACTGTCAGTGACTGAGAAGACACACTTTCCACCACCAACTCCCAGATATCTGCAACAAGTGAGCCCCCCAATAGCTGTCACTGGCAGTGAGAAGACGCACTGACAGAACAATCTCCTCTCACTCCTGCAGAAAAACAAGTGCTGGCTGGGCTGGGTTCAAGCCTTATATAGTGTGCTGCGGGACTTAGCTCTGTGAGCCCATGATTGGGCAAAATTTGCCCAATCAGGACTCTGAGCCATGATTGGCATAGTCTTGCACCTGTCTTGTGGTCAGGTCCGAGGCCAATTACAAGCTTCAGGGAAGTGGTAAACTGCATTGTGGTCCATAGTGGTGCATTGTGGGCGAACTCAAGACGAACACGCGGAAATGTTCGGAGTTCGCAAACTATTGAACATGCGATGTTCGATGCGAACTCTCGAAAGCATCGAACTGAACGTCCATCCCTAATGAAAACCCCAAAACAGCAATCTCAGAAAATTAGAATATTACATGCAATCAATAAAACAAGGATTGTACATAGAACAATATCGGACCTCTGAAAAGTATAAGCATGCATATATAGTCAGTACTTGGTTTGGGCCCCTTTTGCAGCAATTACTGTCTCAATGCGGCATGGCATGGAAGCTATCAGCCTGTGGCACTGCAGAGGGATTATGGAAGACCAGGATGCTTCAATAGTGGCCTTCTGCATTGTTCGGTCTCATGTCTCCCATCTTTCTCTTGGCAATGCCCCATAGATTCTCTATGGGGTTCAGGTCAGGCGAGTTTGCCGGCCAATCAAGCACAGTAATCCCACGGTCTTTGAACCAGGTTTTGGTGCTTTTGGCAGTGTGGGCAGGTGCCAAGACCTACTGGAAAATGAAGTCAGCATCCCCATAAAGCTCGTCTGCGGAAGGAAGCGTGAAGTGCTCCAAAATCTCCTGGTAGACGGCTGCATTGACCCTGGACTTAATGAAGCACAGTGGAATAACACCAGCAGATGACATGGCTCCCCAAACCAACACAGACTGTCGAAACTTCACACTGGACTTCAAGCATCTTGCAGTGTGTGCCTCTCCAGTTTTCCTTGATTTCCAAATGAGATGCAAAAGTTGCTCTCATCAGAAAAGAGGACATTGGACCACTGAGCAACAGACCAGGTCTGTTTTTCTTTAGCCCAGGTAAGACGCTTTTGATGTTGTTTGTTGTTCAGGAGCGGCTTGATAAGGAATACGACATTTGAAGTCCATGTCCAAGATCCGTCTGTGTGTGTGTGTGTGGTGGCTCTTGATGCACTGATTCCAGCCTCAGTCCACTCCTTGTGAAAGTCCCCAAAACTTTTGAATGGCCTTTTCCTGACAATCCTCTCCAGGCTGCAGTCATCCCTGCTGCTTGTGCGCCTTTTTCTTCCACACAACGTTCTATTAATATGCTTTGATACAGCACTTTGGGAACATCCAACTTCATTTGCAATTACCTTTTGAGGCTTTCCCTCCTTATGGAGGGTGTCAATGATGGTTTTCTGTACAACTGTCAGGTCATCAGTCTTTCCCGTGATTGTGATTCCTACTGAACCAGACTGAGAGACCATTTAAAGGCTCAGGAATCCCTTGCAGATGTTATGGCTGAATTAGCTGATTAGAGTGCGACACTTTCAGCCAGAATATTGTACCTTTTCACAATATTCAAATTCAATATTTGCGACACTTTCAGCCAGAATATTGTACCTTTTCACAATATTCAAATTCAATATTCAAATCTGAGCTGTTAGCCATAATCATCAAAATTATGACAAATCACGGCTTGAATTATCTTGCTTTGCATGTAATGAGTCTATCTCATATATTAGTTTCACCTTTTAAGTTGCATTACTGAAATAAATGAACTTTTGCACCATATTCTAATATTTCGAGTTTCACCTGTATATATAGAGTATATTTATATATATATATACAGTGGCAAGAAAAGTATGTGAACCCTTTGGGATTACGTGGAGTTTTGCATGAATTGGTCATAAAATGTGCTCTGATCTTCATCTAAGTCACAACAATTTGAAAAACGCAGTCTGCTTAAAATAGTACAACACAAACATTATATGTTTTCATGTTTTTATTGAACAGAACATGTAAACATTCACAGTGCAGGGTGGAAAAAGTATGTGAACCCCTAGCCTAATGACTTCTCCAAGAGCTAATTGGAGCCAGGAGTGAGCCAACCTTGTGTCCAATCAGTGTGATATTATTGGATGGGTTGCTGAAAGCTGTCCTGCCCTTTAAAAACACACACCAGTTTTGGGTTTACTGGTTTCAAGAAGCACTGCCTGATGTGAACCATGCCTCGCAGAAAAGAGCTCTCAGAAGACCTACGATCAAGAATTGTTGACTTGCATGAAGCTGGAAAGGGTTACAAAAGTATCTCCAAAAGCCTTGATGTTCATGTGTCCACGGTAAGACAGACTATCTACAAATGGAGAAAGTTCAGCACTGTTGCTACTCTCCTTAGGCATGGTCATCCTGTAAAGATGACTGCAAGAGCACAGCACAGACTGCTTAATGAAGTAAAGAAGAATCCTAGAGTGTCAGCTAAAGACTTACAGCAATCTCTGGCACATGCTAACATTTTTGTTGACACATCTACAATAAGGAAAACATTAAACAAGAATGGAGTACATGGGAGGACACCACGGAGGAAGCCATTGCTGTCCAAAAAGAATATTTCAGCACGTTTCAAGTTTGCAAAAGAGCACCTGGATGTTCCACAGCACTACTGGCAAAATATTCTGTGGACAGATGAAACCAAAATTGAGTTGTTTGGAAAAAACACATGTAGCGCTCACTCCCGGAGGAGCCGCTGAATTTAACCTCGGGTTAGTCTCTCCGCACTAGGGAATAAATATACACCAGCACTGTTGTGGATTTTATAAATTATATACTTTACTGGTCTCAATAAAGCGGCATATAATTTCAGCACGATATATGGAAAACAGGATTTCGTAATGTGGGAAACGCACAGCGGCAAAATAAAAGTTTAACCCCTTCGCCTCTGGAGTGCAAGTCCCGTGCAGGTCTTGTCCCAAGAAGTGTGTGTGTGTGTGAGCTCAGGCACCCGGGCACTATATTTCAACTGGCCAGTGAATGTATTTAATAAATCTTAGACTAGTCACGTTGGGGCCCTGTAGATTTTAGCAGTGCTGCAGCGTGCTTCTTTAAACTTTAACTGTGGCCTAGGAGGCCTCTCACCCATCCGCCAGACAATCTGTTTCGCTGCCTGATCAGGACGTCTCTCCGCTGAATTGTGCTGGGACTCTGTGTCACCGGATCCACTTCTCTTGCTTGTCCGTCTTTACAACAAGATTTACAGCTTACCGCCTGCACTCCCAGTGGATCATCGCGGTCTCCTAACTCGGGGTCCAATCTGCAACTCTTTGTCTGTGTAAAACCTCTCAGCGGTGGATTACTGGGTCTACGGCAAGTCACTCTATCGATCCCCAGCGTCGGCAAGGCAGCACCTGCTCTCCGGCCTGGTTACAATTTCTCACAGTCTCACGTGCGTCTCACTTGGTTCACTCCTCGGCTCACACTGGCTCTCTTTCCACGAGGCTGCGGATGTCCTCTCCTCCTTCCCCACCCACTTCCTGTCTCTGCCCCAAAGCATGCTGGAAAACGTAGTCCCATTGTCCAGTATAGTTTACATGCGCTTGTCTCCCCCTGGTGGCCAAAACGGAACACTACAGCAACAGAGTTTTAAACAGCGCTACACACACACTATGTGTGGAGAAAAAAAGGCACAGCACATCAACATCAAAACCTCATTCCCACTGTAAAACATGGCGGAGGGAGCATCATGGTTTGGGGCTGCTTTGCTGCCTCAGGGACGGATTGTTGTCATTGATGGAAAAATGAATTCCAGAGTTTATCAAGACATTTTGCAGGAAAACGTAAGACCATCTGTCCGCCAACTGAAGCTCCGCAGAGGATGGGTGATGCAACAGGACAATGACCCAAAGCATACAAGTAATTCAACAAAAGAATGGCTTCTACAAAACAAAATACGCCTTCTGGAGTGGCCCAGCCCCAGTCAGAGTCAGAGTCCTGACTTCAACCCGGTTGAAATGCTGTGGCATGACCTTAAGAGAGCGATTCACACCAGACATACCAAGAATATTGCTACACTGAAACAGTTTTGTGAAGAGGAATGGTCCAAAATTACTCCAGATCGTTGTGCAGGTCTGATCTGCAACTACAGGAAACGTTTGGTTGAGGTTATTGCTGCCAAAGGAGGGTCAACCAGTTATTAAGTCCAAAGGTTCACATACTTTTTCCACCCTGCACTGTGAATGTTTACATGTTCTGTTCAATAAAAACATGAAAACATATGTTTGTGTTGTATTATTTTAAGCATACTGTGTTTTTCAAATTGCTGTGACTTAGATGAAGAACAGAGCACATTTTATGACCAATTCATGCAAAACTCCACGTAATCCTAAAGGGTTCACATATTTTTCTTGCCACTGTATATATATATATATATATATATAATGTACCGATACTAAGCACTTGGGCGAGTACTCGTCCTTCAATCAAGAAAAGAAAAAGAAGACTTAATTAGGCTGAAAATCCCAAAAAATTAGCAGGGTTTAGTGTACAAATTTGGAAAATAATATAAGAAATATAATTTGTTGAATAATACAAAAGACACACATATAAAAATGATCAAAAAGAAAAACAAATGTGGAATATCATAAATAGCCTAGTCAAATAGCTTTGCCAGAGAATGGGTTCACCCATCGCCAAAAATATGCTTCAGCGCTGTTTGGTAATGGGCTGTTGTTTTTACCTGTTTGATCATTGTTATATGTGAGACTTTTGTATTATTCAATAAATTATATTATTTTCTATATTTGTACACTAAACCCAGCTCATTTTTTGGAAGTACTCGCCCAGATGCTCAGTATTGGTATTGGTGCTTCCCTAATATATACACACATATATACAGTGGCGACTCTAGGAACAATATTTAAGGGGGCACATAAGATACCACAGTCAAAACTGGGGGGGGGGCACTAATAATGATAGTTGCTAATTAAGAGACCGAAATCTTGGTGAGTTCCCACACTTATTTTATTACTATTATTTATTTTTATCTCTAGGACATCTGGGTATCAGGTCTCATGACCATCTCCCACTACCAAAACCAACTCTATTTTCCCTCCCTCCATACTGACCAAATCTATCCACCCTACAAACCAACTAGTAATTTGCATTTCTAATTTCACTGATGGCAAGAAATATGTGAAACAGAGGATGTGATCGACCAACGGAGATTGAGCTGAAAGGTTCACATCATTTTAATATTGATATTGCACCTGAGCTGGAGGCAACACTCCGTCTCCTTGAATTGGTCCAATGGACTTTCAAAACGAATCAGTAAACTTTGATAAAGAGAATCGGATGTTTGGGGGCAGCCTGAGTTGGACTTGTTGGCCTGAGGAGGTGTTGTAGTTTAGTTTCACAAAGGTTGACCTTACTTCTGAAGCACGCAGCCCAGCCTCCTGTCATTAACCTTTCGGACGTGTTCAATGTCAAATAGCTGGACCATGTTAACAATGGATCTCGGCATCTGTAGAGACATAGAAATGCTCAATGATCGAAGATCGTGTAACTCTGACCATGTGGGACTGGAGAATACAGATGTTTTTGTATTATTGACCGATATGTCCTAATATGCAGTTAGCCACCGTCTATCTTCTATCATAGGAGGATTATATAGATTTATGACCAGCAACATGTCCTATTGACCGACTCGATCAGGGGTGATGTTCTGCTTGTTGGTTGCAACGGAGTCCAACTTTAAACACATAGGGCCCTATTCCACATAACTTCAGGAGCATCTTATCGATGGGGAATCGGGATTGCTATTATACGCTTTCCGCAAGCTATGCTTGCGGTTCAAGTGATACAATTCCCTGCGCGAGGTTACTCTACATTAGTGTTTCCCAAACCTGTCCTCAGGACCCGCTGACAGGCCAGGTTTGCCAGATATCTGAAGCACAGCACAGGTGAAAGGATTTGCTGCTCAGTGATTGCAGGATTCAGTCTGCATTTCCTCAAGGTGATCCTTAAAATCTGGCCTGGTTGAGGGTCCCGAGGACAGGTTTAGTAAACACTGCTCTACATGAACGTCGCCTCTACTTATAATAGGAGACCGTAATGTGCATCTTCGCAAGCTATTCCAATGTAGAATGCACTTCCTCCTGGGGGATGGTGTTTCACTGTGAAATAATGACTCCTAAAAGCTGGAGTTAAGTGATATTGCATTTGCAAAATCACATAATACACTCTAAACCCCCCCTAAAAATCTCATACTCCCCTCTCATCCTGCGTTGGATAAGGAGGCGTGATCCTATGTTTCCTCTCGCCCAGAGCAGATTGAGATGGGAAACAAATAGTTCCTAGTCTCCCTTACGCTGCGCGATCTCACGAGAATGAGCTCGCACAGAGCTTGCGGAGTTCTGTGGACTCCACCAGTTGATACTTATGGTGACATGCTGCGCTGCTGCCAGTAACGGGCAGCTTTGGGCTACGTTCGGGGACAAGTCGCTAAGAAAGCGCCTACCCTGGAATATGACTATAGAACTGAGACGGAAAGCGAAAATTTGTAGGTGCACAATATGTTGCTTAACGTCCCCATTTTACCGTCAATTGTGACTATGGCCCATAGTCAGCCATTTTGCATGACTTAAAACACGGACCTCCTAAAGGATACAATGACTAAAACTCTGTTCTCGTTCTCCCATTTATACAAATCACATAAACTGCTCACAAATCAGACGAGTGGTTGGTGGTTTGTGAAGGTGTAGCGCTCACTCCCGGAGGAGCCGCTGAAATTGAACCACGGGTCAGTCTCCCCGCACTAGGGAATAAATATACTCCAGCACCGTTGTGGATTTTATAATTTATATAGTTTACTTGAATAAATGGCATATAATGAATAACACGGTTTTCGTATATATATCTACAGTACTTCGTAATGCGGTAAACGCGCAGCGGAAAAGAAATACAAGGCTTCGTAATTCGAGAAAACGCGCAGCGGAAAGGAATACGATGCTTCGTAATTTGGGAAACGCGCAGCGAAAAAGAAATAAGGAGAATGTATCTTTAACCCCTTCTTGTGATTGGGGAGTGAGTCCTGCACAGGTTAAGTCCTGGAATGTAAGTGTGTGTGTGTGTGTTATGGTACCCGGGTACACTATTCAACTGGCCAGTGAATTGCTTAAGAGGTGTCTTCGACTAGTCAAGTTGGGGCCCTGTGGGTTTTGGAAACCAACAGCAGCGTGCTTTCTTGATTTACAAATGGCCTAGAAGGCTTCTCACTCATCCGCCAGATACTTGAGGCTCCGCTTGACCCAGGACGTCTCTCCGCTCGATATTGACTGGGGTTACTTGGCTACTGGATCCGCTGTCTGCTTTATGCTCCTGCCGCGACTTGTCCAGCTTACCGCCTGCTCTCCCAGTCCGATCGATCTGCGGTACTCCTAACTCGGGGTCCTCCGCTTCCTCAATAGCAGCTTGGGTAATCTTGTGGATCACTGGGTCTCCCTTTGGTAAGGCTGAGTAACCCGATCTGTAACTCCGTTAGGCCGCACCTGCGCTCCGGCCTGGACACTGTTACGTTCTGCAGCACTGTGTCTTGTCTGTCTCTCTCCCTGGCGCGCTCTGCCAGCTCTCCCCACGAGGCTCAGGATGTAAGTCTCTGTGTCCCACCCACTTCCTGTGTCCGTTCCCAAAGCATGCCGGGAAATGTAGTCCCAATGTAATATTCAGTGTCTCACATTGTGCTTGTCTCCCTCCGGTGGCCAAAAATAGGTACTGCCACAATAAGGAATTAAACACAGCGCTACACTCTCCCCCTCCTAGAACTCTTGGGTCTCTCCAAGGAGGTACAACAGTTACATTACATTTCTACACAGTTTAGGCAACATATACAGGCTCAGCAGTAAGCATACAGTGGGTTAGATACACTTCCTCAAGTTGACTCATGCTTTGGGCTACCTTAGCTAACAGACACTTCGGGCAACCTTCGCACTGTGGTGACGGCCTCTTCAGTGCTATGTCCTGGTGAGTCGTAGGTGAGTCGCTGGGGCGGTCGAACAGAGCGTTTTGGTTCTGGCTCAATCAGTTCCTCTTCAGGTGGAAGTACTATAGGCGCTGGCTCAGTCCTTCTTTCTTCCACTGGAGCAGACACCTCTTTGGAGTATGATCCCTCCAGTGAAGGCATAGAACTGTAGTCATAAGATTCAGCTTCAGGAACTACAGGGATTTCAATAGTCTCAGGAACTTCTAACTGAAATTCAGGAGCTTCAGGCCTCAAATTACTTTCCCACCGTTCAGGAACCGTGATAACCTCTTCAGGTTCCGGTGAGCGCATCCAGTCCAGACAAAAACTCTCTTCCTCACTGTCCCTTTCGCTCTCTTCAACAACCCGGGTCTGCTGAGACCGAGTAACAGGAGGCAAACGTGGAGCAGGCAAATTCGGCAGAGGAAGTTCGTCCCCAACTGGCATCCTCACAGCCTCTCTCAAAGGTAACAAATGATTCCAGTGCCAGTTCTTAAGGGGCCCAGCCTTTCCATCCGGCCGGATTTGATACACCGGCAGACCCGGCAGTTGTTGCAGACAATGTAGACTTGAGAACTCCATCTATCCGCCAACTTTTGCCTCGCAGCAGCACCCAAGTTCTTCAACAAAACCCTATCACCGGGTTGCAGATCCTGTATCCGAACTTTCAAGTCATAGTTCCTTTTGTTCCTTTGCTCCCTGTTTCCTGAGGTCAAACGGGCCTGTTCAAATGCAGAGGCCAGATTCTTTCGAAGTCTATCCACGTAATTTCTATAGGAAGCTACTGACTTCTGGTCTAGAGACAACCCAAATGCCAAATCAACCGGCAGTCGAGCTTCTCTTCCGAACATAAGACGGTACGGTGAGTATCCAGTGGTGTCACTCTCCGTACTGTTATATGCATGCACCAGAGTAGCTATGTGACGACTCCAACTCTGCTTCTCTGTGTTTGACAATGTCCCCAGCATATTTAGCAGCGTGCGATTAAACCTTGAGGGTGATATGGTGTAGTTCGGGTCTTTTGGATTCCCAACAGTTCCAACAATTGCCCAACAAGTCGGCTTTCAAAGTCTCCACCCTGATCAGAGTGTATCCTCCTTGGTAGGCCATAGTGAACGAAGAACTTATCCATCAGAACCTTTGCTACTGTCGGAGCGCGTTGGTCTTTCGTGAAAAAGGCTTGGGCGTAACGTGTGAAGTGATCAGTCACTATTAGAATATTCCCTTGCCCACTAGCATCCAGCTATAAGCACAGGAAATCAATGCACACCAAATCCATGGGTCCCTGACTCTGCAGATGGCTCATTGGAGCGGTTCGGGTCGGTAGGTCTTCCTCTGAATACACCTCAGACATGAATGGCAATAACTTTCCACTTCAGCTCTCATGCAAGACCAATAGAACCTGTCTCGCACCAGCTTAAAAGTCCTTTCAGCGCCCAAATGTCCATGCTCATCATGTAGTGATCGCAGCACACTCTCTGTTTAGTGGGAAGGAATAACTGTTGGGTCTCTTCAGCATTGGTTGAGGGGCCCCTTCGGTAGACCACCCCATCCAACATCTTCAACCGTTCCCACTCTTTATAGACCAATCTGGCTCCATCTGGGGAATTAGTCAGCAGAATTTCCCGCTGGTTCGCAGTTAGGGCCTTTATGGTCAACGCAATTAAAGGGTCTCTGGCCTGATCAGCTTTCAGGTCCTGTTTTGAAAAGGCAGGTAGACTTTCATCCCTCAATTGCGTAGGGTTGCAGTAGAACTCAGGAACAGCCGCAGCCATGACTCCTATGTCCTCCGCTTCAATCCCTCCCTTGACCCGGCGGTCTGCTCCTTGACACAAAGCTTGTACCCCGTCTGGAGTTAACTGAGTCCATTCTGTAGTGTAGGGTCTTCTCGATAAAGCATCAGCATCTCGATTATTCACCCCAGGGCGATACTTCAGGCTGAACCAAAACCCTGACAGAGCGGCCAACCACCGATGTCCTGTTGCGTCCAGTTTCGCAGTAGTAAGGATGTAGGTAAGAGGATTATTATCCGTCTTTATCACAAACTCGGCTCCATACAGATAGTCTTTTAGCTTGTCTACCACCGCCCACTTTAAGGCTAGGAACTCCAACTTGTGGGTAGGGTAAATCTTCTCTGAAGGCGTAAGGCTCCGGCTCACGTACGCTACAGGCCTCAGCAATCCACCATACTCTTGGTACAGGACTCATCCTAGACCTTCTCTGCTGGCATCCACATGTAATTCATACGGCTTGTGAGGGTCCGCGTAGGCCAAGACAGGAGCTTGAGTTAGACTCTATTTCAGCTTCAAGAAAGCACCTTCACATTGACTAGTCCATTCTCCCTGTATGGACTCTCCAGCTTTCCTTGGTCCCAGAGCTGACGGGTTTCGGTCAGAGACCTTGCAGCCTTCTTCTGTGCTCTCCTTCTGTAGGAGTTTGTTCAGTGGTTGAGCTATTTTCGCGAATCCTCCTACAAATCTTCGATAATAGGAACAGAACCCCAAGAAAGATCTAAGTTCAGTGACGTTTCGGGGTCTAGGCCAAGAAGCTACGGCCTCCAACTTCCAAGGGTCTGTCGAAACACTTTCTGCTGAGACCACATGTCCCAGATACGTAACAGACGGTAGACAGAATTGGCATTTCTCCAGAGACAGTTTCAACCCCTCTTCATGGAGCCTCTTCAAGACCTTCTCCAAACGTTGCTCATGTTCTTCCAGAGTCTTCCCGAACACGATTATATCATCCAGGTACACTAATACTTCGATCAGATTCATGTCCCCCACTGTCTTCTCCATTAACCGTTGGAACGTGGCTGGAGCTCCTGTAAGGCCTTGAGGCATTCTGTTGAATTCAAAGAACCCCAGTGGACAGATGAACGCAGTCTTCTCTTTGTCTTCAGGATGCATTGGTATCTGGTGATACCCACTTTGCAGGTCTAGTACACTAAACCATTTTGGTCCAGACAAACACTGTAAGGCATCTTCTATCCGAGGAGTAGCATATTGGTCTGGGATGGTTCTCCGATTCAGCATGCGATAGTCTATGCATAGGCGGACAGAACCATTCTTCTTCCGGACCATCACTATTGGAGATGCGTATGGACTCCTGGACTCTTGGATCACCTTGGTTCTTTGCAATTCATTCAGCTGTTCTCGCAGATCATCCAAGTCTCCCAGCGGAACTCGTCTTGATCTTTCACGAAACGGCTTGTCTTCTTGTAATCGAATGCGGTGCTCGGTACTTTTAGCTAGGCCTACGTCGAACTCATCTTTCGAGAACAATTCTCTCCACTTTAGAACTTGAGACTGAAGACGTTTCTTCCATTCAGGTGAAATGGGAGCGTCCTTGGGGTAGAATCTTTCATCTGGAATCTCTTTATCCACTCCCCCTCCTAAATCGGTAGGAGAGAGAGGCGTAGCAGACGCTACTTGCCAGATAGGCATTCGTGCTTTAAGGACTACTGGAGAATCAGACACATTACACACGCTGACTGAGACTCTCCCTCGTGTTCTTTTCAGAGCTTTAGTGGAGATTATTTCAGGGATTACTTCGACTCCGGCTTCACTCCCATGATTAAAATCGTTTTCCAGCACCACATAAGGACCTGGTTGCGATCCGTTCAACTTGACTGAAGCCCGGAAGCTCGCTACTTCTCCTGCTTGCAGAACCTTCTCTGTCCCTTCTAATCTCCATAGGCGCCCCACTTCGGCAGGTGCCTTTTGTTCTTCGACCATTCTCTGATAGACTGGACGTAACATTGGGTGTACTCCTTGAGTAGAACCTTCTTCCAATACGATAGGTGTCAGGAGACGTCGCACCAAATCAGTATTCGTCCCCACTATCATGGAACTCCTGTTTGCCCCTGAAGGTCGAGGACACACAATGGCCAATGCATCACAACCTCCGGACTGTCCGATGACTTTGGATCCGATCTCCAACTTTACCTGTAGATACCCGTCATAAGGGAGTTTCTCAGTTCCAATACCCCAGATTTCCAGGTCCTTCAATTTCTGTAAAGGAATGTGCTTCAAGTGTTTCTCGTAGAAGTCTCGGTAGATCAATGTCACTTGAGCCCCTGAATCCAACAGGGCCTTAGTGTAGACTCCCTCCACTTGGATTGGCACAATAGGAGAAGGACCTATCAGTGGTCAGGAAACTTGGTGGTGGCACCAGGACACTTAGACCCAGTTTGCTGTACCTTGGCCTTCTTCTTGGCCCGTGTAGGTTTTGGGTGTGCATTGCTTCCCCATGACGTAGGTCCAGATGCTAAGGGAGTGACTCTTTCAGTCCTGGCAGGCTCAGCAGTTGGCCCGACTTTGGGCCCTCTCGCCCTCTTAGTCCTGGCTTGATTTTTGGAGCGGGTTTCGACCTTTGGGCACCTAGGTTGCTCCTTCACTTCTGGCGTTTCCCGCCGGTGAGGTAGATAACAGTCCTTCTAGAGCTTTCAAAAGCTCCTCAACTCTATTCCCTTCAGGCTTTCGGCCTTTGCATTGTGCGCGGAAGTGGCCCATTTCTCCACAACCGAAACATCTCTTCTTAGAAAGCGGAGACGCAGTCGCCTGCTGTGATTCGGTTGAAGGACCCTGGCTAGACGCCGCAGCAACTCCGGTTGTCTGCATGCCTGTAAGGAACTTCTGCATTTCTGCCTGCATCTCTGTCACCTTCAACCAGGGCCGGATTAACGTAGGGGCGGATGGAGCGGCCGCTCCAGGCCCCTACCTGAAAATAGGCCCACAGCCAAGTGGATGAGCCGTTCGCCGGTGTTCTGACAAAATTGGCAGTTTGTCAGAATCACCAGCCGACAGGCTGCAGGCCCCTTCTGAACGCATCAGCACAGCTCTAACTCTCTGCCACAAGAGCTGATGTGAGTATGGCCGAGTGAGAGCTGCAGGGGAGCTTACATTGCCGAGTTCAGGGCTGCACTCAGGGCATTGCAGGTGTTATGCATTGCTTCCTGGGTCCTGTAGGAGCAAGCCCCGCCTCTGCCTGCCCTCTAGCGTGTCACTTCCAAAGGTGGGGGCAGCGTGGGAGAGAGGTGTGAGTGAGCTCCACCGAGGTAAGAGAAAATGCAGAGGAAGGGGAATCAGGCTGACCCAGCCAGACCTGCCCTTTTACTCTCCCTCCTAGTTCATTTAACCCCCTTCATCCCTTGCTGTCTGCAGTTCTTACCAGGCTTAGCATGGACCCTGAGCCATCCCTCCTGTTATTTAACCCCCTACTTCCCTGCACTGCACTCTGCAGGACTTTCACCCTTCACATGAAAGAGGGGGGGTGGCTCAACCAGGACCAAGTGAAAGCTTATGAGTTCTGGCTGCAGGCAGCAGGGCAGGGATGCAGGGGTTAAATGAAAGAAATGGCTCAAGCTGATGAGCCCTGGCTGCAGACAGCAGTACAGGGATGCTGGGGGTTAAATGAAAGAGGAGATATTGCTCAGGGTCCATTTAACCTGTTGCATCCTTGTTCTGCTGTGTGCAGCCAGGGCTCACCAGCCTTCCCACAGCCCGAGCCTTAGAAAAAAATAAACACTTTTTTTTTATTTTAAACTACACTTGTAGTAAATGCTTTTTTATTTTTTTCCCCACAGCTGCCCAATCAAACACCAGAGCGGCACCCTGGAGATCTGAACAGACCCAGGTAGTGTCCATCACACAAAGCACCAGCCCTGAACTTCAGAGGATGGTAGGTAATTGAAAAAATGCTATGTATGCTAATACACGCTGCACATTACCGTCAGTTTTATTGCTGTGGATCCTGTGTACGCTCATACACACCATACACTACAGTGAGTTTTATTGCTGTGGAGCTCTGTGATACACTCATACACAGCACATTGCTGTGAGTTATATTGTTGTGGAGCTCTGTTATACGCTCATACACAGGGCATACACTTGGCGCTTCATTTGCTGCTGCGGAACTTGAACCCAAGCCGTCCCCTGCAGTCAATGACACGCACTGCACGTCAGTTGTGTAGATGGGCTGGGGTTGGGGTCTGGCAGATTGTAAATCACGCTGTGCGTCATAACACATCCCATCAGAGTCACCAGTCAGGTTTCCCAGTCGCTCTGACTTTGGCCCGACTCTCTAAACGAGAAAGCAGCGTGGACTGATTGTTGGCTCATTATCTATAAAAAGGCCCACCAAAACCCTCAGCACCAGGCCCATGATACTCTTAATCCAGCCCTGCCTTCAACAATACTCGGCACAGTTCCCCGTGCGCCTGTTGCAATTCAGCTTGAGCTTCTTGTACTTTCTTAACAGTTTTGTGCAACTCACCATGTTCGGAGAGGTTTAATTCTTTGACAGCCCTCTCTGTGGATTTAAAAGCGATCAGATGCTCTTGCTCGTCCACATCGGATCCGTAGGTATCTAACGAGTCGCTTTCAGGCTGCAAACAGTCGTTATGCCTCACAGGTTGTGCGTAAGCTCTTTCCCCTCGCCTGAAGGATTTTTCTTCCAGTAAAGCCTCCTCCTCTCTGACAGCTCGGATCAGTTCCAGGTACTTCAGTTCTTGATTACCTGCTCTGCTTTTCAGCTGCAGCATCACTGGATCTAGAGGTTGAGAGCCCCTCAGGATCTGTTTTATTCGGATCTTATCCACTTCGGCCGGTTCGGCCCCTTTCTTGTGGAGTATCTGGTGCAGAATCTTATCTAGGCGCCTCATGTATTCGGTCATTCTCTCACCTTTCCACTGGTAGGTGTGTTCATACTGATATACAAGCTCTGCGGCCTTTTCCGTTCGCCCAAAAACTTCCTCCAGAACGTTCAAATAATCTAAAGCAGTGCAGTCTTTCTTACTCAGTTTTAGGTTTCTCACTGCTTCTGACGCAGGTCCCTTTAAGCTCTCGGTGATCCTTTGCTTTTTCTGGGCCTCAGGGACGTCCCACTCATCCAGAGCCTGCATCGCCTGTTCCACCCATTCTTCAAAGGTTTCTTCTCCCACCGGAGTTGGTACGTTTCCTGTAAAATTTCTCAACCGTCGATAACCGAAGTTAGTGTGCGGAGGCTTGTTCTCTGACACTTAGCCAGCAAATCTCCAATAGCCACTATAAATTCAGGCCCGATCATGGCCAACGGACTGGGCGCGGGAACACTTGCGGATTCACCACGTGGCGCACTTGGCTGAATCAGTTGGACTTCCACCTCATCGGTCAGCTTCATGCTCGCGCCCTGAAAACACACTGGAACACCCTTTCTCCACTCAAAAAGAACATACATATGAGAGGTATCTGGGTTCTCTTTAATGTCCAGGATTAACCCCCGATGATCTGGTGTCAGCGCGGCCACGGCCTGGTGAATCTGATCTTCGGCCCAAGTGTCTGCGGGAATATCCATGACTATACAACATTCTAACTGACTACTGTGCTCCTCACACCATTCGGCAGCAGTGTCTGGATCCATATTTAACCGCGGTTTTTCCAGAGACTGGATCCCGGAAACGAGCCCCGCTGAAATTGAACCACGGGTCAGTCTCCCCGCACTAGGGAATAAATATACTCCAGCACCGTTGTGGATTTTATAATTTATATAGTTTACTTGAATAAATGGCATATAATGAATAACACGGTTTTCGTATATATATCTACAGTACTTCGTAATGCGGTAAACGCGCAGCGGAAAAGAAATACAAGGCTTCGTAATTCAAGAAAACGCGCAGCGGAAAGGAATACGATGCTTCGTAATTCAGGAAACGCGCAGCGAAAAAGAAATAAGGAGAATGTATCTTTAACCCCTTCTTGTGATTGGGGAGTGAGTCCTGCACAGGTTAAGTCCCGGAATGTAAGTGTGTGTTATGGTACCCGGGTACACTATTCAACTGGCCAGTGAATTGCTTAAGAGGTGTCTTCGACTAGTCAAGTTGGGGCCCTGTGGGTTGTGGAAACAAACAGCAGCGTGCTTTCTTGATTTACAAACGGCCTAGAAGGCCTCTCACCCATCCACCAGATACTTGAGGCTCCGCTTGACCCAGGACGTCTCTCCGCTCAATATTGACTGGGGTTAGTTGGCTACTGGATCTGCTGTCTGGCTTTCTGCTCCTGCCGCGACTTGTCCAGCTTACCGCCTGCTCTCCCGGTCAAATCGATCTGCGGTACTCCTAACTCAGGGTCCTCCGCTTCCTCAATAGAAGCTTGGGTAATCTTGTGGATCACTGGGTCTTCCTCTGGAATAGCTGATAACCCGATCTGTAACTCCGTTAGGCCGCACCTGCGCTCCGGCCTGGTCACTGTTACGTTCTGCAGCACTGTGTCTTGTCTCTCTCACTCCCTGGCGCGCTCTGCCAGCTCTCTCCACGAGGCTTAGGATGTAAGTCTCTGTGTCCCACCCACTTCCTGTGTCCGTTCCCAAAGCATGCCGGGAAATGTAGTCCCAATGTAATATTCAGTGTCTCACATTGCGCTTGTCTCCCTCCGGTGGCCAAAAATAGGTACTGCTACAATAAGGAATTAAACACAGCGCTACAAAGGTATCGTACCTCCTTGTGCAGCATATCCAGGGATACAGTCAGGTTGTGAATAAAACTGTCTGAAGAAAACAGGATCTAAGAAATGGCACAGAAAAAAGGCAATTATTAGTATAAATAGTAAGGCTTCATGAGACCGCAATGGATTTTACTCAGGATAATTCGTAGTTTTTTGTATATTGTGGAGATACATGTAAAGCCGAGGTAAGCTACGTCGGCCTTCTCAATGTTTTGGAAATACATCTCCCATGATGCTAAGCCGAGCTAATGAAAGACTGAGCATCATGGGGGATGTTGTGCCAAAACATCTGGTGTGCCAAGGTTGCTGACGTCTAATGTAAAGCCTTATGCCCACCATTGTCACACATGGCGACCCGCTTCCTGACGGTATCCGGCAGTAAAAGTGCCTCTTTTGCTCTGTCATTTTTCTGTTGCACTAGAGAAAACAAGCTTGAATTTGCCAGATATGGAAGGTCACAGGCATTTTATCCTATACTAGCTTTTGCCCACGGCTTCGCTCGCGTGGATTTTGGGATTTGTTACAAGTCTGTAACACCTTCTGTTTTTTGAGATATAAGTATCCTGTTTAAAAGTATTCACCCCCCTTTTCACCCCCTCCCCAGTTGAATCATTGGAAAATGGTAGAACACGTTTTTGTTTATTTCTCAAGAAGATTGCAAATCACAATTTTCACGCCTGTAACATGTTTCATTTTTGAAATATAGATGTACTGATAAAAGTATTCACACACCTTTTTCTCCCCCACCCCTAAACTGAATTTTTGATAAACCACGTTTGGTTTTTTGCATGAAGATTGTAAATACCAAATTTCCCACCTGTAACATCTTTGGTTTTTGAAATGTAGGTATTCTGATAAAAGTATTCAACCCCCCTTTTTGTCCCCCATTTTTGGAAAATGGTAAAATACATGTTTGGTTTTTTGCTTGAAGATTGTAAATACCAAATTTCACACCTGTAACAGCTTCGGTTTTTGAAACATAGGTATACTGATAAAAGTATTTAAACTTCCTTTTTGCCCCCCCCCCCCCAACTGGATTTTCGGAAAATGGTAAACTACGTGTTTGTTTTATTTTTCAAGCAGAATCCAAATATAAATTTTCAGGCCTGTAACAACTTCTGTTTTTGAGCTCTAAGTATCCTGTTTAAAATATTCAACCCCCTTTTTCACCTCCTTAGGGGTAGAGTTTCCAAAAATCCTTCCTTAGTGGCTGCCTACGTCAGAAACACAGTGTACCTTCAAAATTTCACGTTCCTAGGTTCAACGGTTTCAGCTGGGTGTTGAGTCAGTCAGTCAGGACTTTCGCTATATATAATATATATATATTATGTGTTTATTATTGGAGGCTTTTTATCCTCCACCAGAAACCCTTGTAAGGACGACGTGTATGTGTGTATATATATATATATATATACAGTACTGTGCAAAAGTTTTAGGCAGGTGTGAAAAATGCTGTAAACAAAGAATGCTTTCAGAAATATAAATAATGATTGTTTATATTTGTCAATATTCCACATGCAAAGTGAGCGAACAAAAGAAAAATCTAAATCAAATCAATATTTGGTGTTACTACCTTTTGCCTTCAAACCAGCATCAATTCTCATAGGTACACTTGCACAAAGTCAGGGATTTTGTAGGATTATAGTCAGGTGTATGATCAACCAATTATACCAAACAGGTGCTAATGATCATCAATGTCAAATGTTAGTTGAAACCCAGTCATGAACTGAAACAGAAACAGCTGTGTAGGAGGCTTAAGACTGGGTGAGGAACAGCCAAACTCTGCTACCAAGGTGAGATTGTGAAAGACAGTTTCATGTCATGGCAAGATTGTCATGCCCGGGTACCAGGGTGGCACCGGGATGTAGGGGATATGAACCCAGTATGCAGTTTCCTGCAGAGATGACCAGATGGGTAAGGTTTGGAAGGGGATGACAGATGGAAACTGACCAGATGAATTTTGGTAGGATGGTGGGAAGCATGGTGGAAATAAATGCAGGAACCAGGAAAACAAGATGAACAAATAGGTTTTTGCAGAGCAACAGGAAAACAGAACTTCACTCTAAGCATACAAGAGCTGTAATGAACCAGCAATTGGTCAGTGTGGGACGGAGTACTTTATTTCGAGTGTGTGGTGTGACGTGCTTTGGTGTTAACTGTTTAACTGCTGGATATGCTGGTTGTTGGATGCAGGTTACAGGGCAGGAACAACACAGGGAATGCACCACCAGGGGGGGTGTCAGGATGGTTGCAGCCATGGGCATGACAAAGATTGAGCACAGCAACAAGACACAAGGTAGTTATACTGCATCAACAAGGTCTCTCCCAGACAAAGATTTCAAAGCAGACTGGGGTTTCAAGATGTGCTGTTCAAGCTCTTTTGAAGAAGCACAAAGAAACAGGCAATGTTGAGGATCATAGACGCAGTGGTTGGCCAAGGAAACTTAGTGCAGCAGATGAAAGACACATCAAGCTCATTGCCCTTCAAAATCAGAAGATGTCCTGCAGTGCCATCAGCTCAGAACTGGCAGAAACCAGTGGGCCCCAGGTACACCCTTCTACTGTACAGAGAAGTCTGGCCAGAAGTGGAATTCATGGAAGAGTTGCAGCCAAAAAGCCATTCCTCCGACGTGGGAACAAGGCCAAGCGACTAAAGTATGCACGAAAACATAGGAACTGGGGTGCAGAACAATGGCAGCAGGTGCTCTGGACTGATGAGTCAAAATTTGAAATATTTGGCTGTAGCAGAAGGCAGTTTGTTCGTCGAAGGGCTGGAGAGCGGTACTGATACGACCCTCACCAGGAGGAAGTATGATCCTTGCACGCAGCATCCTATCCTTTCCCTCCGATTCTTAGAAGTGGTCGGTCTATAATGTATATCCCTAGGAATAGATAACTCGCAGCAAGGTAAGATCAAGGCACAGTGCCAATAGGTCAGAACCAGAATCGTCAGAATCCGTTTGCCAATAGGTCAGAACCAGAATCGTCAGAAGCAGTTTGACAATATGTCAAAAAACAGAAACACCAAAATACAACAGAGCAGCTCTAAGGGATGTTCAACCACGTTAGGGCAATGTGGGAATGCATTGCCTTCGTTTTTAAACCCGGCGGGTCCGCGTCATCACGCCGGGCTCTGCCCCCGGCGTCTAATGTGAACGCCTGGATTCCTTTCTTCACTCGGCGCCTGGAAAGTGAGCAGTGAGGACGATGCTGCCCGGCATCGAGGGACCACAGCGGGGAACGCAACAGTACCCCCCTCCCCACGGGAGGTCCCCGAACGAGCCCCTGGTGCCCGAGGATGATCCCTATGGAAGGCACGGACCAGATGAGGAGCATGGACGTCGCGAAAGGCAACCAGGATCTATCCTCGGGCCCATAACCCTTCCAATCAATCAAGTACTGAAGGAACCCTCTACACAGTCTGGAATCCAGAACAGAGTTAATCTCGTATTCCTCCTCACCCTCTATTTCAACAGGTGGAGGAGGTGGGATGGAGCAAGTGAAACGATTGCAGACTAAGGGTTTCAATAAACTCACGTGGAAAACTTTATGGATTCGGAGAGCACATGGTAAGGCCAACTGATAAGACACAGGATTAAGTTGACGCAAGACCCTGTAGGGGCCTATGAAGCATGGGGCCAACTTCATAGTCGGTACCTGTAACTTGATATGGCGAATAGATAACCAGACCTGATCCCCTACTGCATAAACCGGTGACATGCGTCTACTATTGTCGGCTTTTTTCTTTTGCGCTCTGACGTTCCTTTCAGATATGTCTTTTACTTGTACCCATATCTGCTGGAGGGCATGTAGGTGATCCTCCAATGCAGGCAGATTGGAGGCCGGAAATTGGGGCAGAAGCGTCAGGGGGTGGAAGCCATAGACCGTAAAGATCGAGGAGTGACCTATAGTATCGTTATCAGTATTGTTGCGAGCGTATTTTGCCCATGGTAAGTATTCGGACCAGGAGTGTTGCTGCTGAGATATGAAACATCGTAGGTATTGTTCTAGGCCTTGATTGGCTCTTTCGGATGCCCCATTAGTTTGGGGGTGATAGGCAGACGAAAAAGCTAATGTAACACCCATGTTTTTGCAAAAACCCTTCCAGAATTGTGAGACGAATTGAGTACCTCTGAGACAATCTCAAGTGGTATACCATGAAGTCTCACAATGTTATCTATGGAAATAGGTACCAGATCTGCTGCAGAGGGTAACTTGGAGAGAGGGACGAAGTGAGCCATTCTAGAAAATCGATCTACAATGGTGAGGATCACTGTGTTACCCTTAGAGGGGGGTAGATAAACTATAAAATCCATGGCAATGTGAAACCATGGTCTATCCGGAATGGGTAAGGGGTGCAATAAACCCACGGGTAAGTGTCTTTGACTTTTATTTCTGGCACACGTGTTACAGGCGGATACAAACGCTTTAACATTCTGGCGTAACGAAGGCCACCAAAACTGTCGCTTTAGACTGGATATGGTTTTAGATATCCCCATGTGGCCTGATGGTTTGGTGTCATGATGTAATGTAATAAGATTCTCTCTTTGATTTTCAGGAACAAAAAGTTTGTCAGGGGGTGTGTCCTCTGGCGCAAGTTCCTGGGCTACCTGAAGGCGTTCGAGTAGAGGGGAAGAAACGGTGACTGTAGTTGCTGACACGATGTGGGCCTTGAGAACAATGGGATTGTTATCTTATATATGACGTTCGTACGGATCAAACTGTCGAGACAAAGCGTCTGCTTTGATATTCTTTGACCCAGGTCGATAGGTCAGAAGAAAATTAAAACTGGACAAGAACAATCGCTTTGCATCCCCGATATAGGTTAGGTTTTTATGGTCTGTGATTATCACAACGGGTACGGACCACCCCTCCAGCAAATGTCTCCACTCAGACAAGGCAGATACAACCGCCAACAATTCTCGATTCCCTATATCATAATTCATTTCAGCAGGGGACAGTTTATGAGAGAAGAACCTGCAAGGATGCAACAGTTTATCGGGAGTCTCCCTTTGAGATAAGATGGCTCCTGTTCCCATTTCTGAAGCATCTACCTCTATTTGGAATGGTAACCTAGGATCGGGATTTCTTAACACAGGAGCAGAAGTGAATGCCACTTTCAGAGTTTCAAACGCTTGTCTTGCACAGGGAGTCCATTTCTGGTTCTGTATACCCTTTTTTGTCATCTTGGTTAGAGGGGCAACCAATGAGGAAAATGTTTTTATGAATCGCCTATAGTAGTTGGCAAAACCCAAAAATCTCTGAATGGCTTTCAACCCTTGAGGCATCGGCCAATCCACTATAGAGGACAGCTTGGTGGGATCCATTTGGAAACCCTCAGGTGTAATTATGTCTCTGAGAAAATGTACCTTGGTGAGATCGAACATACATTTTTCGAGTTTGCAATATAAACCATTTTCTAGCAATCGTCCGAGAACGGTCCGCACATGTGCATGATGGGTTTCAAGATCAGGTGAATAAATCATTATGTCATCTAAATAAACAATGACAAAAATTTGTAAAAACTCTCTCCAGGTACTCGTAGTGCCCACTACGGGTATTAAATGCGGTTTTGCACTCATGATGTTCCTTTACCATTACCAGATTATATGCACCTCTGAGATCTAATTTAGTGTAGTACTTTGCCCCTCGTAATCTGTCAAATAGTTCGAATATGAGTGGTATAGGGTACACGTTACGAATGGTTATACGGTTCAGGCTGTGATAGTCAATACAAGGTCATAGGTCTCCCCTCTTTTTTGGAGACAAAGAAGAATCCTGCCCCTGCTGGGGAGGAAGAACTTCTTATAAAACCTTTTGCCAGGTTCCATTATTTCGTTCTCCTTTTGTGACAGAGGATAGACATGACTTCTAGGTCGCATGGTACCGGGAAGCAAATCTATTCCACAGTCATATGGTCTATGGGGAGGTAAGATATCACAGTTCTTCTTTTCAAACACTGCCTTCAAATCCTGGTACCACTCAGGTAACTCTGTGGATAGAGGGGGAGCGGTAGGAACATTGACACTCCCTATTGTGGTGACACTCTGTAAACATTGCGTCCAACAACGAGAGCTCCAAGACTTGATCTCACCCAACTCCCAATCAAGAGACTGATTGTGGCGCACCAACCAGGGAAAGCCTAGAAGAACCGGACAAGATGGGGATTCAATAACCTGAAACGTTATGTACTCAGAATGAAGGACCCCTGTTTTAAAACACAGAACAACAGTATCATGCGTAACCTGGGGTTGGGATAGAGGCCTCCCATCGATAGCCTCCACAAACAATGGTGTATCTCTCTCGATCAAAGGGATAAGCTGATGATATGCAAACTCCTGGTCCATAAAATTCCTGGCTGTCCCTGAATCAATAAAGGCAGAGGTTTGGATCAAGGAGGTGTCCCATGAGAGAGAGACAGGCATCATCATGTGTGTTTTCATATTAAGGGAAACGTTAGTCAAGCCCAAGGTCTGTCTCCCACTGGACCTTAGGCTTGTTCGTTTCCTGAAACCCTGGCACCTCTGGGTCTCCTGGTACATTGATATCTGAAATGCCCCATGCCTGTACAGTAGAAGCACAGACCCTCCCTCCTGCGATACTCTCTCTCCTCTTGTGATATACCAGTACGTCCGATTTGCATGGGTTCAGGAGGCTGATTGTCAGCTACGGGTGGAGCTGGAATGGGGGAGCACAGTTAGGGAGGGGTGGTAACACTCTACGTACTCTCTCTCTAGGGGCCCGTCTATCACGGATTTGATCATCCAAGAAATGCAAAACTCAATTAATACCACTAATACCTCGGGTAATTTCATAGGTGCGAGTTCATGCATAAGAGAGTCTGCCAAGCCCTCTGTGAAGGCCAACACTAGGGCCTCATTGGTCCATGTGACCATATCCAGAAGGATATAGACATCTTAGAGAGAGTTCAGAGAAGGGCTACTAAAATGGTGTACGGCTTGAAGGAGAAAAGTTACCAGGAAAGGCTTAATGATCTTAACATGTACAGCTTGGAAAAAAGACAAGACAGAGGAGATATGATAGAAACATTTAAATACGTAAAGGGAATCCACAAGGTAGAGGAAGGGAGTATATTTAAACGGAAACAAAGTAGCAAAACAAGAGGACATAGTCTTAGATTAGAGGGGCAAAGGTTTAAAAGTAACATCAGGAAGCATTATTTTACTGAGAGGGTGGTGGATACATGGAACAGCCTTCCAGTTGAAGTGGTTGAAGCCAAAACAGTAATTGAATTTAAGCAAGCATGGGATAGGCATAAGGCTATCCTAAACAAAAGATAAATCCAGGTAAAGTATCCATGTAATTGGGCAGACTAGATGGCCCGAAAGGTTCTTATCTGCTGACATTTTTCTATGTTTCTATGAGGCAAGGGTCTTGAATTCAATAGCATAGTCCGAAACTTTTCTATTGCCTTGCTGGATATGAAAGAGTGCTCTACCAGCTTTCTGAGATCTGCGAGCTAGATTAAACGTGCGGCTAAGTTCGGATACAAACATTTAAAAATCATACACAATAGCCTTCTTGGCCTCCCATAACGGTGTAGCCCATTCCAGAGCTTTATTAGAAAGGTGGTTAATAAGAAATCCCACCTTGGATTTGTCTGAGGGACACATACCCGGATTGAGATCAAAGTGTATAGTGACTTGAGTCAAGAAACCCCGACATTCACTAGAGGTACCGTCAAAGCATATAGGTGCCGTCATATGCACATGATGGTTAGGCAAAACCATAGGGATGGATACAAGTGACTAGCCTCACTAACGAGGCGAGGAAGGCGCTCGAGTGGGTTGGTTCAACAGAGCATGCAACGCTTGAGCGATTTGGTCCATTCTATGGTGTTGCTCCTCTTGCCTTGCAGAGATCTTAGATAATTGGGCGGACAGGTCTGCAGGATCCATGGCCCTAACGTAATGATACAACCCTCACCAGGAGGAAGTATGATCCTTGCACGCAGCACCCTATCCTTTCCATCCGATCCTTAGAAGTGGTCGGTCTATAATATACTGTATATCCCTAGGAATAGATAACTCGCAGCAAGGTAAGATCAAGGTACAGTGCCAATAGGTCAGAAGCAGAATCGTCAGAAGCCGTTTGCCAATAGGTCAGAACTAGGGATGAGCCGAACACTCCCCGAGTTCGGTTCGGAGCCGAACCCGAACCTTCCAAATGTTCGGATCCGAACCCGAACTTGAACTCAATACAAGTCAATGGGGCTGAAAATTCAGTTTTTAGAGTGCCCTCCAAGAGGGCATATATGCTAGATATTTACCATAAAAGGTGTATGGGGGTCCGGGTAGTGGGGGACAGGAAACAAGGACAAAAAGTTTTAAAAGAAAAGTTTTTAAAGGGACAGGGAGTTTTCCATGAAATAAGGGTTAAAAATAAAAACAAAAAATTCCTTCAAATATCGTGCCTAGGAGGTCCCCATAACCTGCCCGTGAAGTGGCGGATTTCTAGGATGTATAGAAATATGTAAAAACCAAAAAATGACATTTCAAATGACGGTAAATGCTTTTCCTTTAATCTATCCATAAACAACTGCTTGGGGCGGCAGTCTGTATGAAAAGAGGAGACATTTTCGGACACGCAGAAAAAGTTTACTGATTTTTTGGCGGTGAAAAGCAGGAGAATGACTGGAGAATGGAAAATTGTAGACCAAATAGCCGATTTGGAAAGTGAGATAAATGGGAGAATTTTTCTGGTTTGGCTATTTTGACCTAGAATTTTCTCTTCAGTCATTCTCCTGAGTTTCATCTTTCTTTGAATAACCCTGTCAGGGTTATTCCGAGAGCGGTGAAGAGCAGGAGAATGACTGGAGAATGGAAAATTCGAGGTCAAAATAGCCAAACCAGAAAAATTCTCCCATTTATCTCACTTTCCAAATCGGCTATTTGGTCTAGAATTTTTAACGTGCGTTTAGACGCACTTAATCACGGCCGCACTAGCAGCAAATGACGGGCAATGATGGCCAATATACGAAGTACGGTCGCACGAAAGGCCGGCTGCGCAACGCAAGTGGAAAATTAATGCATTTTTTTGAGAACGCAGAACCGCTAGTACGGACGTACGAGTGTGTCTGGGATTACATGAAGAGACAGAAGGATGTGAGAAAGCCTACATCCACAGAAGATCTGTGGTTAGTTCTCCAAGATGTTTGGAACAACCTACCACCCGAATTCCTTCAAAAACTGTGTGCAAGTGTACCTAGAAGAATTGCTGCTGTTTTGAAGACAAAGGGTGGTTACACCAACTATTGATTTGATTTAGATTTCTCTTTTGTTCATTCACTGCATTTTGTTCATTTATGAAAATAAATGTGTAACACTTCCATTTGTGAAAGCATGCTTTGTTTACAGCATTTTTTCACACCTGCCTAAAACTTTTGCACAGTACTGTGTATATACTTCATCCTTCATCCCCCACATCAAGTCTCTTTCCTCCTCCTGCCGATATCAACTGCGTAATATTTACAGAATTCGGCCATTTCTTACCGCTGTCGCCACAAAACAACTCATACACGCCCTGGTAATCTCCCGACTCGACTATTGCAATAATCTCTTATCTGGCCTCCCTCTGTCCCACCTCTCCCCCCTACAATCCATCCTGAACGCCTCCGCCAGGCTAATTCACCTCACCCGCCGCTCTGTCTCTGCCGCTCCCCTCTGCGAGTCCCTTCACTGGCTCCCCATCCACTGCAGAATTAAGTTCAAAATCCTTATCCTTACCTACAAAACCCTCACTAACTCAGCTCCCCACTACCTGTCCTCACTAATCACCAAATACACCCCGGCCCGCTCCCTAAGGTCAAACAGTGACCTGCGCCTAGCTTCTCCCCGCATCACCTCTTCCCATGATAGACTGCAGGATTTCTCACGCGCAGCCCCCACTCTCTGGAACGCTCTCCCTCGTACTGTCAGACTTTCCCCTAACTTCTCTTCCTTCAAACGCTCCCTGAAAACATTCCTATTTAGGGAAGCCTACCACCCAACTCACTGACGCAACCATCAATCACTCTCACCTTACAGTCCTCTCCTCCTGTTTCCAACCCCAACCCTCCCAGATTGTGAGTTCCTACGGGAATAGGGCCCTCATCTCCTCCTGTACTGTTTGTCAAATGTTGTTCAATGTATTGTAACCCTGTCTATACTGTGCTTATTGTACAGCGCTGCGGAATATGCTGGCGCTTTATAAATAAAGAATAATAATAATAATAATAATATACTGTATGTATATATATATATATATAAATAACACTTGTAGAATTGTTCTCGTTGTATGTTTTGCACTCTGGGCATAGGGTGGCACTAAATTTGTGCCCTTGGTGAGGTGCAGAGTGTTCCTTTGTAAAGATGTATCAGTAGCCTTTAGCATTTCTATCATATACTGTACTATGGGCGACACAGATCATATGTCCTCCTGGTCCTCTAGGTGTTTATTGCATTGGGATTACAGGGTAAAGTTTCAGGGACATAGTGTACAACAGGGGTCAACAATTTGGCCCTGCAGATGTTTTGGAGCTACATTTCCCATGAGACTCTGCCAACCTAATGAGTAGCTGAGCCTTATGGGAGATGTAGTTCCAAAACATCTGAAGGGCCAAGGTTGCTAGACCCTTGTGCAGAATAAATCACCAAGACACAGCCAGTCATAAAGGCTATGTATTTGAAGTGTCCCAGCCAGCCAGCCAAAAAATTTTCAAAGGGTAGATTTAAGGGGGAGATGGGATCAGTGGGTATGTAGTATTGGGGGATTGTGGGAGACTTCAGATTTGGTGGGCCTTATGGTAATGAAAGCTTTATGGTTTTGTTATACTTGCCCTGAAGGGGTTGTGCCCGTAGAGTCTAATCGTTCTCAAACCAGACCACACAGAACTGTTTTTACAAGCTCTATCACTACATTTGAGAAGATTTCCCTGCTGCACCTCATCATTTGAAACACCATTTAGACCCATTTGATGACCCCCTCACCTTATCTTTGCAGAAGTCACATAAGTCATTTATTCCAATAAAAATGGTGACCACCTTCCAGTCATCTTGGAAGTTGATACCCTGGGAGAGACACAAAGCACATTTTCCAATTTGAAGTGAAAACACACAGCAGGTAGGATAGCTAAGGTATACGGCAGTGGCGGCTGGTGACATTTCGAGTTGGTGGGGGGGGGCGCCATCCTCATTGTAAATTCAGACTGGAAGCATGAATGTTTTTAATCATTAATAGGAGCATGTCTATATGGCCCTACTATTTCCAAAATATGTGGACTGTAGGGACTTATCTCTGCACGTGACTACAACATGTCGAGATTTATATTCAATAAGAAACTTATACGAGACACAAATATCAATTGTTTAAATTTCCTAGAAATTCTCCTAAATTCTTTTATTTGTCTGTGTTTTGCTTTGAAGAATACACTAATCAATAATCAGATAAAAATATATATATTTATTACGTATACAAAAAAATTCAAATCTCATATCATAAACAAAGATTTATAAACAACTACAAAACCCATCAACACATAGACACTAGCTTCTCAATACATGTATCTCCTGTTAGTAACTGCATATATGATTAATATCATTTACCTTATCAGTTAGTAACTATACACAAATGGTTAATAAACATTTCTGCTTAATGAAAACAATTAGTTATATTTCCCAGCAAACCAATGTTTAACAAGCTAGATTTTGTAGATATATATATATATATCTCCCTATGCTACGTGGATCAACAAAAGATGAGCTATCACTTATTCTATTTTTAGAATGGTAAGTAATAAAAACTTATTTAGTGAATCCTCCCCTAATATCGAGAAGTAAGCTTCTAATCTTCTGCTTTTTATTTTGTAGTTATATAATTCCTTGCTTATTAATTTCAATCACAGTAATTTCCAAATTCAATATATATATATATATCGGTATATCAATCTTACAACAATTTCTTTATGATAAATCCTTTTATCTGATTCTTCTTCATATCTCTATCTGCAGAATAGAAATATTTTTAAGACTCTAGATCTAATAGACTGAGATTTCTCAGATTACTATCTGTTGCAAGAAATACTCCAAATATATATAATTTATTAACCTTAAATTTGCTCTCTCAAACATTACCTCCAATCTGGATTAAATAAATTACTGCCTTGGAATATTCTTTGATTGTTTTGGAATATGTGAAAATTATCAATGTCAGATAATCAATGCATGGGAGTTAGAGATGTGGTGTGAAATCTTGAGTGCATTGTGTCCTGGGATGGTCTGCTTGCGTGAATGCCCCTCTGACTGCATTATGTCCTGGAATGATCTGACTGCCTTGTCGTGTCCTGGAAGTCTGAATGCATTGTAGTGTAAGTCTGAATGAATTTGCAATGAACAGTACGGCTTCAAATATAGTCAATTTGACGTCACTGGCAATCTATTCTCTATATTAAATATAACATTTACTATACCTCAAGAGGGCAGTGTTGCTCTTCAGATTATTTCCACATTTAATTTTAATATCGCTTATCTCAGGTAAAAGGTCAATCTGTCTTACAAAGACCTTCTATTTTCAGTCGTAGACACTGAGTCTTTCCTGTCCAAAATTAGATTAATAGTCTCCACTCTAAAATTTTTACTAAGTAAATTCCTTTCTCTGGCACTTAGCTCGGCATTATATCAAATAAAGACATTTTAAGATTCCCTCATGTCTGGCATTTATAAAAAAACCTCTTAGTTTCACCTAGTTGTGAACTATTTAAAAAAAAAATCTTTGTTCATTTCTAAAACTAGGGAAAATTGAAAAAGAAAAGACTTTCCATTAAAACAAGATGGCTACAGGCATCCATTTTAATTTTTCCATTCTAATATACCCAACAGGACGATCATATATTTAGGGAATAAACCATATAGACATATTCCTATTAATGAGGCAAATAAAATGGCCTTCAATGCAATGAGTACAATTGTAATCCAGAAGTTAGCCCAAGATGTATACATAAAACATTATTCAGTAGAAATAATCTAAACGTGAAAAAAAGTGGTGAAGGAATTTACCTATCATGATCAGGCAGCTATGAAAATATTTGACCTGAATAATACGCTTATAGGCCTTCAGTTGAACTTTGCTCTAATTAGTATTCTTTGACCAAGTTAACAGTTTGCAAATATATCTTGCCCAAGATCTGCGGTCATGTGTAAATGTCTTAAACTCACCCAAGATAAGGGCAGAGGTGTCAGGGTCCTGGCAGAGGGGATTAGGGTATGAGCCCGATATGCGGTGATAAACAAGCTGAGCCACGTAGATGAAGTACAAGAGGGGGTTTATTAGAATACAGCAATATGGACAATGCAGGAATGGAGATAACTGAGAAGGCAATGCAGGGAGGAACCAGACACAGGGAGACACTGAGGGAAAACACAGCAGGAAACTTACATACAACACGAGACAGGAAACAGAGGGCACTGGAAGTTTGGAGGCAGAGCGCACAGGAGGCTTGGCAGCTGCGGGTACTGGATGATTGGCAACAGCGGGTACTGGAAACTTGCCAACAGTGGGTACTGGATACTTGGCAGCAGCAGGTACTGGATACTTGCCAGCAATGGGTACTGGAAACTTGGCAACAGTGGGTACTGGAAACCTGGCAGCAGTGGGTACTGGAAACTTGGCAGCAGCGGGTACTGGAAACTTGGCAGCAGCGGGTACTGGAAACTTGGCAGCAGCAAGTAATATACGTAGTTCGAAGTCCATGCAATAGGTCGTGGCAGGCGGCTGGCAAACGTAGTGAATGTCCATAAGCAAGAAGTCGGTACACAGGGAAATCAATATCAGCAGAGGATGGGAGCAGGAGAAAGGCTACCAGGAAGTGAGTGTAATAATGCAGCCCTGAATCATGGGTGCTCCACCCTTATAAAGGGAACCACAGTCCTATTATCGGTAGCACCTGAGGTAGACACAGTCTGAAGGAAAGCAGAAGGTGGCTTAGCAAGAAGCATGCTGTATTGGTCCAGTCAGGAGGGTGCAGTACCACTCTTGGCCTTCTTGCCACAGCGGAGCCGGCGTGAACCATGACAAGAGGCTATAAAAGAGGGAGTAAAAGGTCCAGTAGGAAACAGATGTTCTATCTTGTTAAAGAATGAAACATTAGGAACACTTATGTAACTGTAAAATGTTTTATCATGTATTAATCGTATGTTACACTTTTGATATGGTAATGTATGTGGCCGTGTCCCTCTGTTATAGGAAAAGCCAAAAATCATGTACACGTCATATAATGCATATAAGCCCATGTAACCAAAATAAGAGAGAAAGAAGTGAAGGAAACTTGGTGTCATGTGTGATTATTTCCAGCTACTTCCTTCTCTCTGGTCGACCAAGATTTGTCATGGAGAGATAGTTATCACTTAGAGAATAGAAGATTACGGACACACATCATGCGGAGGCAGAATTTTCCTGCTATCAAATGGTTTTATTATTATTTGCTGAAAATAAAAACTGAACGCTGATCTTGCCCATTTTATTTAAATAACTCTGAGTAAACAAAACGTCACTGTATGAAAGAAAGCCTGTTTACTGTTGCACATTTATTTTATTATTTTTTATTATTTGTGTATTCTGTCATTAAGGGGTTAAGGCGAGCACCTGGTGTGTGTAGCACGTAAAAATCAGCATTTAAGCCCCAGAGGGCTTACTTTGGGCTGTTTGTTTGACACCCTGAAAAGCTCGATTAGCCAATAGCAGGAAGATGATAACAGCTGTGTTTCACAATTCTATTATCTCCTGTAGAGCCCTTGTCAGATTTCTGGACTCTGGTCAAAAACAAATAGTCATGTAATCTTTTTTTTTTTTTTAACTCTGCCTAGCAATGGTTGAGGAGACCGTGGCACTGCTTAAAGTGACATAACACATTTTATCAATCAGGCACATGTTAAATGACACAAAAAACAACAGCAAAAAATGATATAGCTTAAATGTTTTCTTTTATTCCAAAAAATATGGTAGGGCGCTGCCCCATTTGCCCTATGGACGAGCCACCGCTGTCATAGGGAATAACACTTACCTGGTAAGATCTCATGGTGTCGATCAGATGCCTCGTCTGTTGTGGCAGCAAACTGATAGAAAAAACAGTTGCAGGAGAGGCTTATTTTATTAATTATGATCAGGAGAATTATATAAACATTTTTGGCTGTAAGCTATATATTTTTCTCTAGCATACAGTTCCATTGGTTGGAAATGTTTACTTTATAAATGCAACTGGTACCTGTATCACCTTAGGTGTCGGAAAGTCAAAGGGAATGTGAAATATCCCATCAAAGATTTGCCGTCACCCCCCGCTGGCATGCTTAGTGACAGCTGTGAGTGGGAGATCTGTCATACAGGACAGGCGTCCGCTCACTTCAGGCAACCGATTGTCTGCTGACATACTGACTAATCAGAAAGGCCATCACCAAAAGCAAATCAAGCAGTGCCGCACGATGATCCACTTTCAGTGATACCCACACTGGAGGACGATGGCAAAGCCTGGAACTGGGTAAGTGCTGTCTGTTATATCTCATTGAAGGATGAGATAGCCCATTGATCTTTAAAATCAATGCAGGACAAGTCTAAGCAGCTTCTAGAGGTTCCCTTTAAGCATAGGACTGCAGGTACTCACAGCAGACGCGCAGCGCTTCTAAATCGAGGTTTCGTATAAAATCTTGACTATGGGACAAAGATCCAGCTCTAAATAGTCACATGTTTCAATTATTTTACGATGAAATAATCTTACAAGGTATTGGCTCCAGTGACGGCCAGGTTGAGTCCTGTGTCCTCCAGAGAAGGTGATCTGTAGCAAACAGTGCTGTTCTTGGCAAACCCAGTAATGGCACGGTTAAAAAGCTTCAGAATATCTGAAAGAGTTTAATCCAGAGAGGATGCTGCATCAAATGAGAGGGCTCCTGTTACGTCCAGCGTCCCAGGGGCTGCCCGGCACCCAGCAGTGCCATCCTCGCTGCTCGCTGACCGGGTGCCGAGTGATATGCCGATGACGTGTAGCTGCCAAGTTTAAAGCCAGACTCATTGCCCTAACGTGGAGTTTACTTCCCCAGCACTTTTGTGAGATTTGTGTATTGTATGACATTGGTTATTTCTGAGAACCCTCTAGGTGTATGACCACGGCTATTCCTGAGGACCCTGCTTTGTGTACCGACCGGGCTATTTCTGAGAACCCTGCTTTGTGTGTGACCACGGATATTTCTGAGAACCCTGTTTTGTGTACCAAACCCGGCTATTTCTGAGAACCCCACTTTGTGTATGACCACGACTATTCCTGAGAACCCCACTTTGTGTCTGACCACGGATATTCCTGACAACCCTGCACTGAGTATAAACCTTGGTATAACCCTGACTCTCTCTCCTGGCATTAAGGCCTATATTGTCAGGACCTACTGGGTGCTCCTACTCCCGGGCCTGTTAACCCTTGCTGAGTGTTCTTCCCTGAAGTTAGTCAGCTGTACCGACCATTCAAGGATCACAGGGATAGATAGGTTTCTTTTTTTTATTTTCAAAATATTTTTAATGAGAGGTGTTTACAATATAATCACTGTAAATAACATTCAACCATCGTATGAAATAATCTGGTATGATTGCAGCGGTATCTCTCAAACATTTTTGTAAGGACATGTAAACTATATTAAAATAACATAAAAATAAAGGAAATACATAAAAATAAAAAATGACCTAACAAACAGGGAAGGGGATCTCAGGATCAGCAGGAGAAGGCAATTTCTCTGAGGCAGAGAGTGCACCAGGAGTTCTCCTTAAACCTCGCATAAAAGTGACCTAGAACCATAATTCTATCAACACTGTTATCACAAACCACACGCCTCATAAATCTTATGAATGTCCCAGATAGCCCATGGGTCTTGTTTAGTGGGGCGAAAACCCCACGCCGAGGTAGCTTTGGAGTCGAAGGAACGATATTGTGTTAGTAACGTAGCTATCTGTCTTTGTGTTGGGACAGCGGTCGATTTCCAGTTCCGGGCAATAAGCAACATTGTTGTAGAGACAATTATAAATAACATTTTGAGGTGTGATCGAGGAAGGTGGACCATTCCCAGCAATAAGATCTCCGGTGCGCACTGTATCTGACTGCCCAAGACTTCCGACGCAAGAAGAGATATATCTTTCCATAATGGTGCTATCAGTGGACAGTGCCACCAGATATGACCCATCGTACCCGGGGCAGACAAAGGGATAGATAGGTTTCTGTGTACAGGGACCAGCATTGTAGACCTAAGGGGGATCCGTGACAGTTCCCTTAGAGCAGTGTTTCCCAAACATGTCCTTGGGGCCCCCTAACAGGCCAGATTTTACAGAGCACCTTGAGGAAATGCAGACTGAATCCTGCAATCACTGAGCAGCAAATCATATCACCTGTACTGTGCTTCACTTTTCTGCAAACCTGGCGTGTCAGCGGGTCCTGAGGACATGTTTAGGAAACACTGCCTTGGATAAATCCTTGATCTTGATGATTTGGGGATTCACAGACTGTGTGTTAAAATCTGTCACGCTGTGCTAGAGTTCGGGCTCCTTGAAGCAGCCTTGGGTAGAGGTACTCACTTGGCAGAGTAATGACATCTGAGAAGTTTCCATAGCCTCCAATGCTGTTAAGGAAATGGAGACAGCGTGTTATATTGCACTTTATTTTATAAAATCTCTTCATATCTCTCTCATGTTTATGTCAGAGAGAGCAGAACCACTGACATAGTAAATATTCAATATCTCCTGTCATGCCCCATGATTTCGGATTTATTGTATATTTTCCTGTTTTGTGTTGAATCTGCCTTTGCTGCTTACATGCTATTGATTTTATAGCTATTTTGTCCCTGCTGGGTTTCCTTAGCTTGCTGTATCCTGCTAGTTTCCTCCCTTTGCTCAGTGTCTTGTTCTAAGAGACTTCCTAGTTACATAGCAACCATTCTGTGCTCACTGCTGGACAAAACTAATGTATTTTTACCTGCATTGCTGTACACTATTACAAGATAGTCAGTCTGATCATTAAATTCTTCAACTGGATTCATCGTCTACGTGTCAGTTTTGCTGAGTTGATGCTATCTGCCGAACTTCATCGTGTGAGTACTGGTCAAATACAGACTTGGCTAGTCTATAGTATCCACGCCTCACAGCTTTGTTTAGGGAAGCAGAATATCTCCCTTTATTCAGAGGGAAAAACCAAGAATACAATTAATTCATTGCTAGGGAAAGCTTCAATACAAACTGTATGTTTTGTACGGGAAATGAAAGCTAGTGATCAGATTAAATGGGTGTTTTAGTATCTTTACAATTAGCCTTAAGAGCGGTTTAATCATTGTGATTGAGTTAACTTAATCTGCAAAAGCACCACCGGGTGCCCAAGATCAAGTAAACGCGACTTGCAAATGCTTTCCACAATAATTCCAAACTAAATTCATTTGCAATTCTATAGAATGTGCTGCTAAACATACAGTTCATCGGACGTACCAACTGTACTGTAAGCAGCTGAAACTGCAGTTTAAATGCCTACAGACTTGGGTGCATTACCAATAATAACCAGCAGAGGGAGCCCTCTGACTGTCAAAACTAGATTGGAAGCAGATAGATATTTTTATGGTACAATTAAACTAGCAGAATATTCCTTGAAAGGTTCACTACCGCTTAAATAAGCTGTAACTGGATTACTTGCGCATTACAAATAAAACCACATTATAAAACTCATGCTGAAGTTTTTTTTCTTTGTTTGAAATAATTGCTTGTAAGAAAGGAGAAAAATAAAATTAGAGTTTTTTTTATCTGCTGTTTCCATTTTGTTGATTTTTTTTCCCCATGAGGCAACATTTACCAAATGTTTTTCTTTACTTCTGCGTCCTAACAGTTAATGAGGTGGAGCAGGGGGGCTATTGTAATCCAGGCTACACGAGATAAGAGCTGGCAGTTGAAGGCGATATGACAGGGAGCTTAAAAGACTTATCTTCCCCTGGTGATGTCCTTTGAATACATGCCACACAATACAATGATTTGAGACATGATCAACCCATAGACTCCATTCTCTGGTCAATGCCACATAGTGAGGAGCAAAGTGATGTAAACTGCCCCCCACCATATATTTCCATCACAAAACATCACACAATGGATGCACCCAGTGACACATATATAGGAAAATATCACACAATGGATGCACCCAGTGACACATATATAGGAAAATATCACACAATGGATGCACCCAGTGACACATATAGAGGAAAATATCACACAATGGATGCACCCAGTGACACATATATAGGAAAATATTACACAATGGATGCACCCAGTGACACATATAGAGGAAAATATCACACAATGGATGCACCCAGTGACACATATATAGGAAAATATCACACAATGGATGCACCCAGTGACACATATAGAGGAAAATATCACACAATGGATGCACCCAGTGACACATATATAGGAAAATATCACACAATGGATGCACCCAGTGACACATATAGAGGAAAATATCACACAATGGAGGCAGCCAGTGACACATATAGAGGAAAATATTTTCTTAACTAAACATAAGAGAAAAACAAAACACATGTAAGATATAAGCAACATAAAATAAACACAATAAGGACATTTCATTAAAGACGGGGTTGTTATGATTCTTTATGTCATTCGTTAAACTGGAAAAGCATCAGTACTTTTATGATGGTGTTTGGTTCCACATGCACGGATTAATATCTGCTGTGGACAATTATGAGGCGTCAGTTCCTGCAATAAATCGGGACGGAACCACCTTATTAAAAGTGTATTGGCCAAATGTAAAGGTTTACACTGACTCCGTAACAAGACATCTGACTGACCCAAAAATGGTCCTCCCCTCCTGTTTCTCACCCCCTCACCCTTCGAGATTGTAAATTCCCACGGGAATAGGGCCCTCGTGTCCTCCTGTATCTGATGGCAGGAATACTGACCTGCCTCCTGTATTTATTGTAGAACTGTCCTGTCTTTACCCATTGCACCTTGTACAACAGTGCTGCGGAATGTGTTGGCGCTTAATAAATAAATATTAATAATAAAGCCTCATGTCCGGCATAAGCCTCTGTGGTCCCATTTAGCCTCTGACGGGATACAGTAACAGACCTAACGTAAGGAGAGGCGCTAATAAACATTCTCAGCAGTGAATCGAATAATCTGGGGTCGAAAATCCTTAAACTCACCTCCAAGAGAATTGACGATACTCAGTTGGGATCTCCAAAATGTTAGTAGCGTTTGCGCCGATGGCTGCCTGAAGAGTACAAGTCCAGATACAATGAATGTTAGAGACAAGGACGCCAACGGAAACGTGGGCAACCGTCACTGGGAAGACCAGAAACTGGAACTCACTGTCAGCGAATCTCCTAAAGCTGCCACAACTTTCACATCCGCCGGCTTCACCCTGTCCGCTGCCAAGACACAGATAAATGGGGGTATGTTAAAACGTGTTTAAAAACAAATGCACATTTCTGGATACTCACAGGTGTGCGCACAAACACACACACACAGAAAAACAAAACAAAGAAAACAACAACAAACAAAACGACGAAAGTTTGCATGAGTGTCTATATCTATGTGCATTAAATAAATATTTTGAAACTGAAACAAGAAACAAAACGCGTGGATGTTATTCTTCTCTAGGGATGAGCTGTTCGGTTCGATTAGTTCGGAGTTCGACTTGAACATGGCAGTTCTAAAGTTTGCGAACTTCGAACTTTTTGGCGTGTTCGGTTCAAGTTCGAAAAAAAAAATTGTTTTTGAAAAAAGTATAAAAAATACAAAAAAAATCTAGAAATAAAGAGACTCTTTACTGCAGAATATTATAAGCTACGGTTTATTAGATATTGAATTAAAAAACGACCTAATGTCTAGGTGCAAAGATTCTCACCTCTAAATGACCTGTGCTCTCAAACAGCGTAAACAATAGGTGTTTAATTAGTGTTTGGAAATAACATGTGCTTCTAATTGGCAATTAGAATTTGATACATTGCCTGCAGACTGGGTGGAGCCTGAACATGTTTGAACAAACACTGTGCTTGTTTTGAATTCTAAGAAGTGTTCATTTCTACTATATCATCCTCTGATATGCTGTTTAACCCCTTAAGGACCAGGGCTCTGTAAAGCCAATCATTAATGATGTAGATGTTACGTCATTTGTCATCAAGGGCTTAATAAAATCTTTATCACACTCCTTAGATTTAAACGTAATATTCCAGTATTTGTATGTCATGTACCTCTCCCGAAGGGCCTATGTGAGCATACAATTATTATTGTCTTAGAAATGTCTATCATAAAGCGTACAAGCTGAGTCCCTAGAGTCTCTGACTATCCATTGTCATATATACCTTGCTTTATACATATAATACATTCCCTCATCTAACAGGATAGTAGCCAGTCCCTGTGCATTTTAACCCCTTAAGGGTGGCTAGGTGTCGTGTGTGGGTCTCTGATGGCGATGTTTCTATACATCCTACAAATCCGCCACTTCACGGGCAGGTTATGGGGACCTCCTAGGCACGATATTTGAAGGAATTTTAAATTTTTATTTTTAACCCATATTTCATGGAAAACTCACTGTTCCTTTAAAAACGTATTTTTTTTAAACTTTTTGTCCTTGTTTCCTGTCCCCCACGGCACTACCCGGACCCCCATACACCTTTTATGGCAAATATCTTGCATATATGCCCTCTTGGAGGGCACTCTAAAAATCAAACTTTTGAGTCCCATTGACTTGCATTGAGTTCGGTTCGAGTTTGAGTTCGAACTCGAACTTTTGAAATTGTTCGAGTTTGAATGCAAACCAAACATGGGGGTGTTCGGCTCATCCCTATTCTTCTCCTGTATTAAATGTAGTGTCCGTCGTATCTGTCTGTCCAGTGCTGCGCACACTGTCATTTTGCACCTCCCTTCACAATACATCAAGCCTTTAAGGATACTGCCCCAGCTCAGTGACGCAAATTGTCAATACACACATCCAGTAATATAGTGTAGCGCTGTGTGTAAATCTTACTGTGGCAGTACCTATTTTTGGCCACCGGAGGGAGACAAGCGCGATCAGAGACACTGAACTTTGGGACTACATTTCCCGGCCTGCTTTGCAAACAGACAGGAAGTGGGTGGGACACAGGGGCTGTACATCCTGAGCCTCGTGGAGAACGCGCCAGAGCGCGCCAGGGAGTGCTTGTAAGAAGACGCAGTGTTGCAGAGCGGAACCGTGACCAGGCCGGAACGCAATTGTGGCCTATGAGGAATCGAGTGGGGTTATCCTGCCTTGCCAGAAGGAGCCTTACCCACCGGCCATCACCACCAAGTGTATTCCAGACAAGCTGAGGACCCCGAGTGAGGAGTACCGCGAGTCCAACGGATGGGAGAGCAGGCGGTAGCTGGACAAGTCCGGGCCGGAGCACAGAGAGCCTGAATATCGATCCAATAGCCGGTATCCCAGCGCGGAGACAAGCGGAGAGACGTCCTGGGTCAGCGGAGCCTTGGTGATCAGCGGATGGGTGAGAGGCCTCCAAGGCCGTTTCCACAAAAGTTCAAGCACGCTGTTGTTTATTTCTGAAACCCACAGGGCCCCAACTTGACTAGTTGAAGACATCGCTTAAAAGATTCACTGGCCAGTTGAATAGTACCCGGGTACCATAACACACACATACACTCACAATTCGGGACTTAACCTGTTCGGGACTCACTCCCTAGGATTCGAAAAAGGGAAAAGATTCGCATCTCATTTTATTTTCCGCTGCGCGTTTCTCGTAATTACGAAGCATTGTATTTTTCTGCTCGGTCGGGGTTTTCCAGAAATACGAAGTCTCGCATTTCTTTTTCCCGCTGAGCGTTTACCGCAATACGAAATACTGTAAATATATCTACGAACACCGTGTCTTATTATATGCCTTTTACTTCAGTAAACTATATAAATTATAAAATCCACTACGGTGCTGGAGTATATTTATTCCCTAGTGCGGGGAGACTGACCCGTGGTTCATTTTCAGTGGCTCCTTCGGGAGTGAGCGCTACACGTGGGGGCTCGTTTCCGGGATCCAGTCTCTGGAAAAACCGCATCTAAAGGGTTAAATATGGATCCAGACACTGTTGCTGAATGGTGTGCGGAGCACAGTAGTCAGTTAGAATGTTGTATAGTCATGGATATTCCCGCAGACACTTGGGCCGAAGATCAGATTCGCCAGGCCGTGGCCGTGCTGACACCAGACCATCGGGTGTTAATTCTGGACATTAAAAAGAACACAGATACCTCTCACACGTATGTTCTTTTCGAATGGAGAAAGGGTGTTCCAGTATGTTTTCAGGGCGCGAGCATGAAGCTGACCGATGAGGTGGAAGTCTAACTGATTCAGCCAAGTGCACCACGTGGCGAATCTGCAAGTGTTCCCGCGCCCAGTCCGTTGGCCATGATCGGGCCTGAATTCATAGTGGCTATTGTAGATTTGCTGGCTAAGTGTCAGAGAACAAGCCCTCCGCACACTAACTTCGGTTATCGACGGTGAGAAATTTTACAGGAAACGTACCAACTCCGGCGGGAGAAGAAACCTTTGAGGAATGGGTGGAACAGGCGATGCAGGCTCTGGATGAGTGGACGTCCCTGAAGCCCAGAAAAAGCAAAGGATCACGAGAGCTTAAAGGGACCTGCGTCAGAAGCGGTGAGAAACCTAAAACTGAGTAGAAAAAGACTGTACTACTTTAGATTATTTAAACGTTTTGGAGGAAGTTTTTGGGCGAACAGAAAAGGCTGCAGAGCTTGTATATCAGTACGAACACACCTATCAGCGAAAAGGTGAGAGAATGACCGAATACATGAGGCGCCTAGATAAGATTCTGCACCAGATACTACTCAAGAAAGGGGCCGAGCCGGCCGAAGTGGATAAGATCCGAATAAAACAGATCCTGAGGGGCTCTCAACCTCTAGATCCGGTGATGCTGCAGCTGAGAAGCAGGGCAGGTAATCAGGAACTGAAGTACCTGGAACTGATCCGAGCTGTTAGAGAGGAGGAGGCTTTACTAGAGGAAAAATCCTTCAGGCGAGGGGAAAGGGCTTACGCACAACCTGTAAGGCATAACGACGGTCTGCAGCCTGAAAGCGATTCGCTGGATACTTACGGGTCCGACGTGGACGAGCAAGAGCACCTGATCGCTTTTAAATCTACAGAGAGGGCTGCCAAAGAATTACACCTCTCTGAACGTGGTGAGTTGCACAAAACTGTTAAGAAAGTACAGGAAGCTCAAGCCGAACTGCAGCAGGCGCACGCGTAACTGTGCCGAGTGTTGATGAAGGTGACAGAGATGCAGGCCGAGATGCAGAAGTTCCTCACAGGCATGCAGACAACCGGAGTTGCTGTGGCGTCTAGCCAAGGTCCTTTAACTGAATCACAACAGGCGACTGCGTCTCCACTTTCTAAAAAGAGATGTTTTGGTTGTGGAGAAATGGGCCACTTCCGCGCACAATGCAAACACCGAAAGCCTGAGAAGGATAGAGTTGATGACTTGTTAAAAGCCTTGAAAGAACTGTTATCTACCTCACCGGCGGGAAACGCCAGAGGGCGCCAGTGAAGGAGCAACCTAAGTGCCCGAAGATTGAACCCCGCTCCAAAAATCAAGCCAGGGCTAAGAGGGCGAGAGGGCCCAAAGTCCGGCCAACTGCTGAACCTGCCAGGACTGAAAGAGTCACTCCCTTAGCATCCGGATCTACGTCATGGGGAAGCAATGCACACCCAAAACCTACACGGGCCAAGAAAAAGGCCAGGGTACAGCAAACTGGGTCTAAGTGTCCTGATACCGCCACCAAGTTTCCTGACCAACTGATAGGTCCT
>RXON01001062.1:0-32495 GCA_009667805.1 Leptobrachium leishanense | reverse complement strand
TCCATCCTATGGTCCTGTTCCTCTTGTCTGGCTGCGATACGTGCCAGCTGGTTAGAGAGGTCTGCGGGATCCATTGGCCCTGACGTAATGTCACGGATCCCCCTGATTACCAAAAGTGTGGTCCCTTTACGCAGACGCTCTCTACCCTTCCGATCCTTGAATGGTCGGCAAGAAACTAATTAGACCAGACAATAGATAGACAAGGGGTAACACCAGACAGAGAGAGGAATAGAGTATCGTCACGAATCTTCTGACTACCAAGATATATATCTCTTTCTGTAGCTCCTTTCTACTCTTCCGATCCTTGAATGGTCGGCAAAGCTATGTAGACAATGAAGCAGGTAACAGATAAAGAAAGGGAAATACCAGACAGGGGTACAGAACAGATCACAAGTCCTCCCTAGGACTTTAGTAATAGCAGAGGTAATCTGATGCGTGCTTAGGATGCCACATAGACTGACCTCAGTACCAACGTTAAGGGCAGAACCTAGAGCAGAGTAAATGCCAATACCAGGGGTCATACACAGGAGGGTTCGTTTGCCAATCAGGAGTCATACACAGGAGGGTTCGTTTGCCAATACCAGGAGTCATACACAGGAGGGTTCGTTTGCCAATGCCAAGGGTCATACACAGGAGGGTTCGTTTGCCAATGCCAAGGGTCATACACAGGAGGGTTCGTTTGCCAATGCCAAGGGTTATACACAAGAGGGTTCGTTTGCCAATGCCAAGGATCATACACAGGAGATAGCCAAAAATCACAAGAGCTCTGCGGGAGGTGAATACCACGTCAGGGCACCGGTGTATGGGAGAGACTGGGTTTTAAATCCGGCGGGTCCGCGTCACAGCGCCAGGCCCCGCCCTCGGCGTCCCACGTGAGCGGCCCGGAAGCGCTTACATTCGGCGCCTGGCCAGCGAGCAGCGAGGAAGCTGCTGCCAGGCGCCCCATCCCTGGGCCACCGTGACAAGTAATCGCTGGACAACCGGGAGTATGTGACACGTTGCCATTGTGTGTCCTCGTCCTCGGGAGCTAATCGAAGCTCTATGATAGTGGGATGAACACTGATGTGTTGAGACACCTCTTAACCGCACTGGTGACAGAAGAGAGTCCTGCTCCTAAGAAGGCACACTCGATGTTCGACCGCCTGTCCACGGAGGGCAAAGAACAGAGAGCCACTACAGAAGTGAGAAAGCTGAGGAGAACGGAAGGGACGGAGAAGGTTCTACGGTAAGGAAAGACTGTACAAGTACCGATTGGAGACAGGTTCTCTTTGCCTGGTCCGCCTATATCTCGTCCGACTTCTATTACTCGGTCTCATCAGTTATGTTCCATTAGAGAGAGTGAAGAAGACAGTAACGAAGAAGGCTGGTGTCTGAGCTGGGCGTGGACACCTGAGTCCGAGGGCGTCAAGCCGGTCTCTGACCGGGGTGAGAGTTATTTAGAGCCTGATATTTCTGAAGTTATGACTCAAGCACCTGAAGTACCTGAGACCTCGGAAGTTCCTGAAGTTCTAGAGGAAATATCCATAGATTACAGTTCTATGCCTTCCCTGGAAGGTTCATACACCGAAGATGTATCTACTCAGTCTGCAGGAGAGAGAATTGAGCCTGTGGAGTCAGCTCTCCCGACTGAAGAGGGTCCTGAAAAATTTGAGCCTAAACGTTCAGTACGACCCCCTCAGAGACTCAAGTATGATTCACCAGGACATAGCACGGAGGAAGCTGTAACAACTGTGGGGAGGTTTCCTGAAGTGTCAGCCCTACTTGTAGAGGTGTCTAGGGGTTTAGGTGAGATTGAGGATATTTGCTGCCTGTTGTCAGCCCTGAATATATAGGTTAAAGTGAGAACTGTTATGTTATGCTGTGTTATGTGTGATCGATACATGTACCCATTACACGCCCTTGGGAGGACCCAAGAGTTTAGGGGGGGAGAGTGTAGCGCTACTTTGAAAAGACTGTGTTCTGCTGCATTTACTTATATTGGCCACCAGAAGGAGACAGCACATTGTAAACTATACTGGACACAATGGGACTATGTTTTCCAGCATGCTTTGGGGCAGAGACAGGTAGTGTGTGTGGAAGGAGGAAAGGACATCCGCAGCCTCGTGCGAAGAAGAGCCAGAGTGAGCTGAGCACCGAAAGAGAGAGGACGCAAGTGAGACTGCTCGGGATCAAGACCAGCCCGGAGCGCAGACGCTACCTGTTGGGCGCTGGAGATCGGGACGGTAACTTGCGGAGGCATACCCATCATCACCGGGAGGTGTACACAAGAACTTCCGTTCAGTGGACCCCTGTAAGGAGACCGCGATGATCCATAGGGAGTGCAGGCGGTAGGCTGTGGTTCTTGACTCGGAGATCGGATGGGCCAGAGAGCGGATCGGTGGCACAGAGTTCCGGAGGACCAGCGGAGAGACATCTCGACCAGACAGAGGGACAGACTGTATAACGGATGGGTGAGAGGCCTTGCAGGCCGAAAGTCCAAGTAAAATCCAGCGCGCTGCATATTGTTTCAATTCCACAGGGCCCCAACTTGACTAGTCGAAGATTTGCTTATCACATTCACTGGCCAGTTGAATACAGTACCCGGTACCCGAATCAATACACGTACACATTTAGGCCTACACTCACAGACTTACACTCCAAAACTGAGGGGTTAATTCTTTCCTTTTCCGCCGCGTGTTTTCCGCCGCGTGTTTTCCCGCATTACGAAATTCCTGTCATTCCTATACCGAAATTGTATGATATGTATCACTTTATTGGATCAGTTAAAGTATATATTTATAAAATCCACAACAGTGCTGGTGTATATTTATTCCCTAGTGCGGAGAGACTAACCCGAGGTTTATTTCAGGGCTCCTCCGGAGTGAGCGTCTACACATGTTTAGAGTACTCTTCTAGTAAAACTGAAAATATTTTGCAAACAATAAAAACATTCAAAGGACTCATGGGTTATTCAGGAGGAGCTAAAAGGATAACTGGCCCAGAAACTGCACCGAACAGTGAATTTCCCTGTACAGTGCAATTTGTGGCCATTTGTCTATTCAAAAGCTGGCAATTCACCAATATTGCGAATTGCCAGCAAATACGTGCTACTCAATGGCAGGAAACCCATAGACAAATAATGGTTAATCTATTCAGAAAATGGCAAACAGCAGTGAAAATGTCAGTGAAATGCCCTGATGCTTTCATACGGCAGGTTTAATCTGGCGAGTCCCTTAGGTTTCAATGTAAAAAATATTCCGTCTTGAAATATTTATTCAATATCTATTAACCCTTAGTGACGGGCGGTTTTACAAATCCGTCCGTTCGTGACCGCAGCTGTTTTTACGTTTCTGCGCTCTTAGTGTTTACGTCAAATTTTCCCTTACTCGTTTATGTAACCCACAATATTTTACACTGTTTTTCTCGTCACTAAATGGACTTTATAAAGATACCATTTTTTTCATCATTTCATATAATTTACTATAAAAAATATTGTGAAATATGACACAAAATTGAAAAAAACACCACTTTTTCGAACTTTGACCCCCAAAATTTTTATGTATCAACAACCGTCAAAAATTTTTTATTCCTTAGTAGTTTCTAAATTAGTACTGAGTTTAGCAATACCCAATGTTTACATATTCCTCGCTTTTTTCCTTATTTTATGCAACATAAGTGCAAGTAGCACTTTGCCATTTCCAAAGAGTTTATTTTCAAAACTAGTGATAGTGACATTGTAACACTGATATCTGTCACTAATTGCTGAATAACCCTCCACATATACATTTTTTTTAAAGTACACAAATCAAGGTATTAAACTTGGGGTATTTTGACTCTTTCCATGCAACCATTTTACCACAAATCTATGCCAAAGTTTGAGAAAAAAAAAAATTTTGGTGATTTTTTTTTTTTTGAACGCAATTTAAGAATACATTGTACTGTGAACATTAAGGTTTACTGCCAAAAACACCCCAAAATATGTTCAGCAACATCTTCTGAGTAAATGATACCACCCATGTATAGGTATTGTCGGTCATTTGGGGGCTAATAGGCCTTATTTGGGGGTGCGCATTTCAGTTTTCCAACTTGGAATTTTCACATTTCGTCATCATGCACCCATGTCCTATTTGGGACATTTTTGAAGCCGGCCAAAGTAATTTACCCCCATCAAACCATATTTTTTTAGAAAGGGCACACCCTAGGGTGCTTCAAAGAGTTGTATTTTAACACTTTCCATGCACTAGCTCTTTGTCAAACTTTCAGGTAGTCACTTTTTGTGTTATTTTTTCACACACATTGTACTTTAGGCATGAATTGTCAAATCCAGTTATGGGTTACTGCCAAAAAACACCCCAAAATATGTTCAGCAACATCTTCTGAGTAAATTGATACCACCCATGTATAGGTATGTCGGGTCATTTGGGGGCTAATAGGCCTTATTTGGGGGGTGCGCATTTCAGTTTTCCAACTTGGAATTTTCACATTTCGTCATCATGCACCCATGTCCTATTTGGGACATTTTGAAGCCGGCCAAAGTAATTTACCCCCATCAAACCATATATTTTTAGAAAGGGCACACCCTAGGGTGCTTCAAAGAGTTGTATTTTAACACTTTCCATGCACTAGCTCTTTGTCAAACTTTCAGGTAGTCACTTTGTTGTATTTTTTTCACACACATTGTACTTTAGGCATGAATTGTCAAATCCAGTTATGGGTTACTGCCAAAAAACACCCCAAAATATGTTCAGCAACATCTTCTGAGTAAATTGATACCACCCATGTATAGGTATGTCGGGTCATTTGGGGCTAATAGGCCTTATTTGGGGGGTGCGCATTTCAGTTTTCCAACTTGGAATTTTCACGTTTCGTCATCATGCACCCATGTCCTATTTGGGACATTTTTGAAGCCGGCCAAAGTAATTTACCCCCATCAAACCATATATTTTTAGAAAGGGCACACCCGGTGGTGCTTCAAAGAGTTGTATTTTAACACTTTCCATGCACTAGCTCTATGTCAAACTTTCAGGTAGTCACTTTTTGTGTTATTTTTTCACACACATTGTACTTTAGGCATGAATTGTCAAATCCAGTTATGGGTTACTGCCAAAAAACACCCCAAAATATGTTCAGCAACATCTTCTGAGTAAATTGATACCACCCATGTATAGGTATGTCGGGTCATTTGGGGGCTAATAGGCCTTATTTGGGGGGTGCGCATTTCAGTTTTCCAACTTGGAATTTTCACGTTTCGTCATCATGCACCCATGTCCTATTTGGGACATTTTTGAAGCCGGCCAAAGTAATTTACCCCCATCAAACCATATATTTTAGAAAGGGCACACCCTAGGGTGCTTCAAAGAGTTGTATTTTAACACTTTCCATGCACTAGCTCTATGTCAAACTTTCAGGTAGTCACTTTTTGTGTTATTTTTTCACACACATTGTACTTTAGGCATGAATTGTCAAATCCAGTATGGGTTACTGCCAAAAAACACCCCAAAATATGTTCAGCAACATCTTCTGAGTAAATTGATACCACCCATGTATAGGTATGTCGGGTCATTTGGGGGCTAATAGGCCTTATTTGGGGGTGCGCATTTCAGTTTTCCAACTTGGAATTTTCACATTTCGTCATCATGCACCCATGTCCTATTTGGGACATTTTTGAAGCCGGCCAAAGTAATTTACCCCCATCAAACCATATATTTTTAGAAAGGGCACACCCTAGGGTGCTTCAAAGAGTTGTATTTTAACACTTTCCATGCACTAGCTCTATGTCAAACTTTCAGGTAGTCACTTTTTGTGTTATTTTTTCACACACATTGTACTTTAGGCATGAATTGTCAAATCCAGTTATGGGTTACTGCCAAAAAACACCCCAAAATATGTTCAGCAACATCTTCTGAGTAAATTGATACCACCCATGTATAGGTATGTCGGGTCATTTGGGGCTAATAGGCCTTATTTGGGGGTGCGCATTTCAGTTTTCCAACTTGGAATTTTCACATTTCGTCATCATGCACCCATGTCCTATTTGGGACATTTTTGAAGCCGGCCAAAGTAATTTACCCCCATCAAACCATATATTTTAGAAAGGGCACACCCTAGGGTGCTTCAAAGAGTTGTATTTTAACACTTTCCATGCACTAGCTCTATGTCAAACTTTCAGGTAGTCACTTTTTGTGTTATTTTTTCACACACATTGTACTTTAGGCATGAATTGTCAAATCCAGTTATGGGTTACTGCCAAAAAACACCCCAAAATATGTTCAGCAACATCTTCTGAGTAAATTGATACCACCCATGTATAGGTATGTCGGGTCATTTGGGGGCTAATAGGCCTTATTTGGGGGGTGCGCATTTCAGTTTTCCAACTTGGAATTTTCACATTTCGTCATCATGCACCCATGTCCTATTTGGGACATTTTTGAAGCCGGCCAAAGTAATTTACCCCCATCAAACCATATATTTTTAGAAAGGGCACACCCTAGGGTGCTTCAAGAGTTGTATTTTAACACTTTCCATGCACTAGCTCTATGTCAAACTTTCAGGTAGTCACTTTTTGTGTTATTTTTTCACACACATTGTACTTTAGGCATGAATTGTCAAATCCAGTTATGGGTTACTGCCAAAAAACACCCCAAAATATGTTCAGCAACATCTTCTGAGTAAATTGATACCACCCATGTATAGGTATGTCGGGTCATTTGGGGGCTAATAGGCCTTATTTGGGGGGTGCGCATTTCAGTTTTCCAACTTGGAATTTTCACATTTCGTCATCATGCACCCATGTCCTATTTGGGACATTTTTGAAGCCGGCCAAAGTAATTTACCCCCATCAAACCATATATTTTTAGAAAGGGCACACCCTAGGGTGCTTCAAAGAGTTGTATTTTTAACACTTTCCATGCACTAGCTCTATGTCAAACTTTCAGGTAGTCACTTTTTGTTTATTTTTTCACACACATTGTACTTTAGGCATGAATTGTCAAATCCAGTTATGGGTTACTGCCAAAAAAACCCCAAAATATGTTCAGCAACATCTTCTGAGTAAATTGATACCACCCATGTATAGGTATGTCGGGTCATTGGGGGCTAATAGGCCTTATTTGGGGGGTGCGCATTTCAGTTTTCCAACTTGGAATTTTCACATTTCGTCATCATGCACCCATGTCCTATTTGGGACATTTTTGAAGCCGGCCAAAGTAATTTACCCCATCAAACCATATTTTTTAGAAAGGGCACACCCTAGGGTGCTTCAAAGAGTTGTATTTTAACACTTTCCATGCACTAGCTCTATGTCAAACTTTCAGGTAGTCACTTTTTTGTTTATTTTTCACACACATTGTACTTTAGGCATGAATTGTCAAATCCAGTTATGGGTTACTGCCAAAAAACACCCCAAAATATGTTCAGCAACATCTTCTGAGTAAATTGATACCACCCATGTATAGGTATGTCGGGTCATTTGGGGGCTAATAGGCCTTATTTGGGGGGTGCGCATTTCAGTTTTCCAACTTGGAATTTTCACATTTCGTCATCATGCACCCATGTCCTATTTGGGACATTTTTGAAGCCGGCCAAAGTAATTTACCCCATCAAACCATATATTTTTAGAAAGGGCACACCCTAGGGTGCTTCAAAGAGTTGTATTTTAACACTTTCCATGCACTAGCTCTATGTCAAACTTTCAGGTAGTCACTTTTTGTGTTATTTTTTCACACACATTGTACTTTAGGCATGAATTGTCAAATCCAGTTATGGGTTACTGCCAAAAAACACCCCAAAATATGTTCAGCAACATCTTCTGAGTAAATTGATACCACCCATGTATAGGTATGTCGGGTCATTTGGGGGCTAATAGGCCTTATTTGGGGGTGCGCATTTCAGTTTTCCAACTTGGAATTTTCACATTTCGTCATCATGCACCCATGTCCTATTTGGGACATTTTTGAAGCCGGCCAAAGTAATTTACCCCCATCAAACCATATATTTTTAGAAAGGGCACACCCTAGGGTGCTTCAAAGAGTTGTATTTTTAACACTTTCCATGCACTAGCTCTATGTCAAACTTTCAGGTAGTCACTTTTTGTGTTATTTTTTCACACACATTGTACTTTAGGCATGAATTGTCAAATCCAGTTATGGGTTACTGCCAAAAAACACCCCAAAATATGTTCAGCAACATCTTCTGAGTAAATTGATACCACCCATGTATAGGTATGTCGGGTCATTTGGGGGCTAATAGGCCTTATTTGGGGGGTGCGCATTTCAGTTTTCCAACTTGGAATTTTCATTCATTTCGTCATCATGCACCCATGTCCTATTTGGGACATTTTTGAAGCCGGCCAAAGTAATTTACCCCCATCAAACCATATATTTTTAGAAAGGGCACACCCTAGGGTGCTTCAAAGAGTTGTATTTTAACACTTTCCATGCACTAGCTCTATGTCAAACTTTCAGGTAGTCACTTTTTGTGTTATTTTTTCACACACATTGTACTTTAGGCATGAATTGTCAAATCCAGTTATGGGTTACTGCCAAAAAACACCCCAAAATATGTTCAGCAACATCTTCTGAGTAAATTGATACCACCCATGTATAGGTATGTCGGGTCATTTGGGGGCTAATAGGCCTTATTTGGGGGTGCGCATTTCAGTTTTCCAACTTGGAATTTTCACATTTCGTCATCATGCACCCATGTCCTATTTGGGACATTTTTGAAGCCGGCCAAAGTAATTTACCCCCATCAAACCATATATTTTTAGAAAGGGCACACCCTAGGGTGCTTCAAAGAGTTGTATTTTAACACTTTCCATGCACTAGCTCTTGTCAAACTTTCAGGTAGTCACTTTTTGTGTTATTTTTTCACACACATTGTACTTTAGGCATGAATTGTCAAATCCAGTTATGGGTTACTGCCAAAAAACACCCCAAAATATGTTCAGCAACATCTTCTGAGTAAATTGATACCACCCATGTATAGGTATGTCGGGTCATTGGGGGCTAATAGGCCTTATTTGGGGGTGCGCATTTCAGTTTTCCAACTTGGAATTTTCACATTTCGTCATCATGCACCCATGTCCTATTTGGGACATTTTTGAAGCCGGCCAAAGTAATTTACCCCCATCAAACCATATATTTTTAGAAAGGGCACACCCTAGGGTGCTTCAAAGAGTTGTATTTTAACACTTTCCATGCACTAGCTCTATGTCAAACTTTCAGGTAGTCACTTTTTGTGTTATTTTTTCACACACATTGTACTTTAGGCATGAATTGTCAAATCCAGTTATGGGTTACTGCCAAAAAACACCCCAAAATATGTTCAGCAACATCTTCTGAGTAAATTGATACCACCCATGTATAGGTATGTCGGGTCATTTGGGGGCTAATAGGCCTTATTTGGGGGGTGCGCATTTCAGTTTTCCAACTTGGAATTTTCACATTTCGTCATCATGCACCCATGTCCTATTTGGGACATTTTTGAAGCCGGCCAAAGTAATTTACCCCCATCAAACCATATATTTTTAGAAAGGGCACACCCTAGGGTGCTTCAAAGAGTTGTATTTTAACACTTTCCATGCACTAGCTCTATGTCAAACTTTCAGGTAGTCACTTTTTGTTATTTTTTCACACACATTGTACTTTAGGCATGAATTGTCAAATCCAGTTATGGGTTACTGCCAAAAAACACCCCAAAATATGTTCAGCAACATCTTCTGAGTAAATTGATACCACCCATGTATAGGTATGTCGGGTCATTTGGGGGCTAATAGGCCTTATTTGGGGGTGCGCATTTCAGTTTTCCAACTTGGAATTTTCACATTTCGTCATCATGCACCCATGTCCTATTTGGGACATTTTTGAAGCCGGCCAAAGTAATTTACCCCCATCAAACCATATATTTTTAGAAAGGGCACACCCTAGGGTGCTTCAAAGAGTTGTATTTTAACACTTTCCATGCACTAGCTCTATGTCAAACTTTCAGGTAGTCACTTTTGTGTTATTTTTTCACACACATTGTACTTTAGGCATGAATTGTCAAATCCAGTTATGGGTTACTGCCAAAAAACACCCCAAAATATGTTCAGCAACATCTTCTGAGTAAATTGATACCACCCATGTATAGGTATGTCGGGTCATTTGGGGGCTAATAGGCCTTATTTGGGGGGTGCGCATTTCAGTTTTCCAACTTGGAATTTTCACATTTCGTCATCATGCACCCATGTCCTATTTGGGACATTTTTGAAGCCGGCCAAAGTAATTTACCCCCATCAAACCATATATTTTTAGAAAGGGCACACCCTAGGGTGCTTCAAAGAGTTGTATTTTAACACTTTCCATGCACTAGCTCTATGTCAAACTTTCAGGTAGTCACTTTTTGTGTTATTTTTTCACACACATTGTACTTTAGGCATGAATTGTCAAATCCAGTTATGGGTTACTGCCAAAAAACACACCCAAAATATGTTCAGCAACATCTTCTGAGTAAATTGATACCACCCATGTATAGGTATGTCGGGTCATTTGGGGGCTAATAGGCCTTATTTGGGGGGTGCGCATTTCAGTTTTCCAACTTGGAATTTTCACATTTCGTCATCATGCACCCATGTCCTATTTGGGACATTTTTGAAGCCGGCCAAAGTAATTTACCCCCATCAAACCATATATTTTTAGAAAGGGCACACCCTAGGGTGCTTCAAAGAGTTGTATTTTAACACTTTCCATGCACTAGCTCTATGTCAAACTTTCAGGTAGTCACTTTTTGTGTTATTTTTTCACACACATTGTACTTTAGGCATGAATTGTCAAATCCAGTTATGGGTTACTGCCAAAAACACCCCAAAATATGTTCAGCAACATCTTCTGAGTAAATTGATACCACCCATGTATAGGTATGTCGGGTCATTTGGGGGCTAATAGGCCTTATTTGGGGGGTGCGCATTTCAGTTTTCCAACTTGGAATTTTCACATTTCGTCATCATGCACCCATGTCCTATTTGGGACATTTTTGAAGCCGGCCAAAGTAATTTACCCCCATCAAACCATATATTTTTAGAAAGGGCACACCCTAGGGTGCTTCAAAGAGTTGTATTTTAACACTTTCCATGCACTAGCTCTATGTCAAACTTTCAGGTAGTCACTTTTTGTGTTATTTTTTCACACACATTGTACTTTAGGCATGAATTGTCAAATCCAGTTATGGGTTACTGCCAAAAAACACCCCAAAATATGTTCAGCAACATCTTCTGAGTAAATTGATACCACCCATGTATAGGTATGTCGGGTCATTGGGGGCTAATAGGCCTTATTTGGGGGGTGCGCATTTCAGTTTTCCAACTTGGAATTTTCACATTTCGTCATCATGCACCCATGTCCTATTTGGGACATTTTTGAAGCCGGCCAAGTAATTTACCCCCATCAAACCATATATTTTTAGAAAGGGCACACCCTAGGGTGCTTCAAAGAGTTGTATTTTAACACTTTCCATGCACTAGCTCTATGTCAAACTTTCAGGTAGTCACTTTTTGTGTTATTTTTTCACACACATTGTACTTTAGGCATGAATTGTCAAATCCAGTTATGGGTTACTGCCAAAAAACACCCCAAAATATGTTCAGCAACATCTTCTGAGTAAATTGATACCACCCATGTATAGGTATGTCGGGTCATTGGGGGCTAATAGGCCTTATTTGGGGGGTGCGCATTTCAGTTTTCCAACTTGGAATTTTCACATTTCGTCATCATGCACCCATGTCCTATTTGGGACATTTTTGAAGCCGGCCAAAGTAATTTACCCCCATCAAACCATATATTTTTAGAAAGGGCACACCCTAGGGTGCTTCAAAGAGTTGTATTTTAACACTTTCCATGCACTAGCTCTATGTCAAACTTTCAGGTAGTCACTTTTTGTGTTATTTTTTCACACACATTGTACTTTAGGCATGAATTGTCAAATCCAGTTATGGGTTACTGCCAAAAAAACACCCCAAAATATGTTCAGCAACATCTTCTGAGTAAATTGATACCACCCATGTATAGGTATGTCGGGTCATTTGGGGGCTAATAGGCCTTATTTGGGGGGTGCGCATTTCAGTTTTCCAACTTGGAATTTTCACATTTCGTCATCATGCACCCATGTCCTATTTGGGACATTTTTGAAGCCGGCCAAAGTAATTTACCCCCATCAAAACCATATATTTTTAGAAAGGGCACACCCTAGGGTGCTTCAAAGAGTTGTATTTTAACACTTTCCATGCACTAGCTCTATGTCAAACTTTCAGGTAGTCACTTTTTGTGTTATTTTTTCACACACATTGTACTTTAGGCATGAATTGTCAAATCCAGTTATGGGTTACTGCCAAAAAACACCCCAAAATATGTTCAGCAACATCTTCTGAGTAAATTGATACCACCCATGTATAGGTATGTCGGGTCATTTGGGGGCTAATAGGCCTTATTTGGGGGTGCGCATTTCAGTTTTCCAACTTGGAATTTTCACATTTCGTCATCATGCACCCATGTCCTATTTGGGACATTTTTGAAGCCGGCCAAAGTAATTTACCCCCATCAAACCATATATTTTTAGAAAGGGCACACCCTAGGGTGCTTCAAAGAGTTGTATTTTAACACTTTCCATGCACTAGCTCTATGTCAAACTTTCAGGTAGTCACTTTTTGTGTTATTTTTTCACACACATTGTACTTTAGGCATGAATTGTCAAATCCAGTTATGGGTTACTGCCAAAAAACACCCCAAAATATGTTCAGCAACATCTTCTGAGTAAATTGATACCACCCATGTATAGGTATGTCGGGTCATTTGGGGGCTAATAGGCCTTATTTGGGGGTGCGCATTTCAGTTTTCCAACTTGGAATTTTCACATTTCGTCATCATGCACCCATGTCCTATTTGGGACATTTTTGAAGCCGGCCAAAGTAATTTACCCCCATCAAACCATATATTTTTAGAAAGGGCACACCCTAGGGTGCTTCAAAGAGTTGTATTTTAACACTTTCCATGCACTAGCTCTATGTCAAACTTTCAGGTAGTCACTTTTTGTGTTATTTTTTCACACACATTGTACTTTAGGCATGAATTGTCAAATCCAGTTATGGGTTACTGCCAAAAAACACCCCAAAATATGTTCAGCAACATCTTCTGAGTAAATTGATACCACCCATGTATAGGTATGTCGGGTCATTTGGGGGCTAATAGGCCTTATTGGGGGGTGCGCATTTCAGTTTTCCAACTTGGAATTTTCACATTTCGTCATCATGCACCCATGTCCTATTTGGGACATTTTTGAAGCCGGCCAAAGTAATTTACCCCCATCAAACCATATATTTTTAGAAAGGGCACACCCTAGGGTGCTTCAAAGAGTTGTATTTTAACACTTTCCATGCACTAGCTCTATGTCAAACTTTCAGGTAGTCACTTTTTGTGTTATTTTTTCACACACATTGTACTTTAGGCATGAATTGTCAAATCCAGTTATGGGTTACTGCCAAAAAACACCCCAAAATATGTTCAGCAACATCTTCTGAGTAAATTGATACCACCCATGTATAGGTATGTCGGGTCATTTGGGGGCTAATAGGCCTTATTTGGGGGGTGCGCATTTCAGTTTTCCAACTTGGAATTTTCACATTTCGTCATCATGCACCCATGTCCTATTTGGGACATTTTTGAAGCCGGCCAAAGTAATTTACCCCCATCAAACCATATATTTTTAGAAAGGGCACACCCTAGGGTGCTTCAAAGAGTTGTATTTTAACACTTTCCATGCACTAGCTCTATGTCAAACTTTCAGGTAGTCACTTTTTGTGTTATTTTTTCACACACATTGTACTTTAGGCATGAATTGTCAAATCCAGTTATGGGTTACTGCCAAAAAACACCCCAAAATATGTTCAGCAACATCTTCTGAGTAAATTGATACCACCCATGTATAGGTATGTCGGGTCATTTGGGGGCTAATAGGCCTTATTTGGGGGGTGCGCATTTCAGTTTTCCAACTTGGAATTTTCACATTTCGTCATCATGCACCCATGTCCTATTTGGGACATTTTTGAAGCCGGCCAAAGTAATTTACCCCCATCAAACCATATATTTTTAGAAAGGGCACACCCTAGGGTGCTTCAAAGAGTTGTATTTTAACACTTTCCATGCACTAGCTCTATGTCAAACTTTCAGGTAGTCACTTTTGTGTTATTTTTTCACACACATTGTACTTTAGGCATGAATTGTCAAATCCAGTTATGGGTTACTGCCAAAAAACACCCCAAAATATGTTCAGCAACATCTTCTGAGTAAATTGATACCACCCATGTATAGGTATGTCGGGTCATTTGGGGGCTAATAGGCCTTATTTGGGGGGTGCGCATTTCAGTTTTCCAACTTGGAATTTTCACATTTCGTCATCATGCACCCATGTCCTATTTGGGACATTTTTGAAGCCGGCCAAAGTAATTTACCCCCATCAAACCATATATTTTTAGAAAGGGCACACCCTAGGGTGCTTCAAAGAGTTGTATTTTAACACTTTCCATGCACTAGCTCTATGTCAAACTTTCAGGTAGTCACTTTTTGTGTTATTTTTCACACACATTGTACTTTAGGCATGAATTGTCAAATCCAGTTATGGGTTACTGCCAAAAAACACCCCAAAATATGTTCAGCAACATCTTCTGAGTAAATTGATACCACCCATGTATAGGTATGTCGGGTCATTTGGGGGCTAATAGGCCTTATTTGGGGGTGCGCATTTCAGTTTTCCAACTTGGAATTTTCACATTTCGTCATCATGCACCCATGTCCTATTTGGGACATTTTTGAAGCCGGCCAAAGTAATTTACCCCCATCAAACCATATATTTTTAGAAAGGGCACACCCTAGGGTGCTTCAAAGAGTTTATTTTAACACTTTCCATGCACTAGCTCTATGTCAAACTTTCAGGTAGTCACTTTTTGTTATTTTTTCACACACATTGTACTTTAGGCATGAATTGTCAAATCCAGTTATGGGTTACTGCCAAAAAACACCCCAAAATATGTTCAGCAACATCTTCTGAGTAAATTGATACCACCCATGTATAGGTATGTCGGGTCATTTGGGGGCTAATAGGCCTTATTTGGGGGTGCGCATTTCAGTTTTCCAACTTGGAATTTTCACATTTCGTCATCATGCACCCATGTCCTATTTGGGACATTTTTGAAGCCGGCCAAAGTAATTTACCCCCATCAAACCATATATTTTTAGAAAGGGCACACCCTAGGGTGCTTCAAAGAGTTGTATTTTAACACTTTCCATGCACTAGCTCTATGTCAAACTTTCAGGTAGTCACTTTTTGTTTATTTTTTCACACACATTGTACTTTAGGCATGAATTGTCAAATCCAGTTATGGGTTACTGCCAAAAAACACCCCAAAATATGTTCAGCAACATCTTCTGAGTAAATTGATACCACCCATGTATAGGTATGTCGGGTCATTTGGGGGCTAATAGGCCTTATTTGGGGGGTGCGCATTTCAGTTTTCCAACTTGGAATTTTCACATTTCGTCATCATGCACCCATGTCCTATTTGGGACATTTTTGAAGCCGGCCAAAGTAATTTACCCCATCAAACCATATATTTTTAGAAAGGGCACACCCTAGGGTGCTTCAAAGAGTTGTATTTTAACACTTTCCATGCACTAGCTCTATGTCAAACTTTCAGGTAGTCACTTTTTGTGTTATTTTTTCACACACATTGTACTTTAGGCATGAATTGTCAAATCCAGTTATGGGTTACTGCCAAAAAACACCCCAAAATATGTTCAGCAACATCTTCTGAGTAAATTGATACCACCCATGTATAGGTATGTCGGGTCATTTTGGGGCTAATAGGCCTTATTTGGGGGTGCGCATTTCAGTTTTCCAACTTGGAATTTTCACATTTCGTCATCATGCACCCATGTCCTATTTGGGACATTTTTGAAGCCGGCCAAAGTAATTTACCCCCATCAAACCATATATTTTTAGAAAGGGCACACCCTAGGGTGCTTCAAAGAGTTGTATTTTAACACTTTCCATGCACTAGCTCTATGTCAAACTTTCAGGTAGTCACTTTTTGTGTTATTTTTTCACACACATTGTACTTTAGGCATGAATTGTCAAATCCAGTTATGGGTTACTGCCAAAAAACACCCCAAAATATGTTCAGCAACATCTTCTGAGTAAATTGATACCACCCATGTATAGGTATGTCGGGTCATTTGGGGGCTAATAGGCCTTATTTGGGGGGTGCGCATTTCAGTTTTCCAACTTGGAATTTTCACATTTCGTCATCATGCACCCATGTCCTATTTGGGACATTTTTGAAGCCGGCCAAAGTAATTTACCCCCATCAAACCATATATTTTAGAAAGGGCACACCCTAGGGTGCTTCAAAGAGTTGTATTTTAACACTTTCCATGCACTAGCTCTATGTCAAACTTTCAGGTAGTCACTTTTTGGTTATTTTTTCACACACATTGTACTTTAGGCATGAATTGTCAAATCCAGTTATGGGTTACTGCCAAAAAACACCCCAAAATATGTTCAGCAACATCTTCTGAGTAAATTGATACCACCCATGTATAGGTATGTCGGGTCATTTGGGGGCTAATAGGCCTTATTTGGGGGGTGCGCATTTCAGTTTTCCAACTTGGAATTTTCACATTTCGTCATCATGCACCCATGTCCTATTTGGGACATTTTTGAAGCCGGCCAAAGTAATTTACCCCCATCAAACCATATATTTTTAGAAAGGGCACACCCTAGGGTGCTTCAAAGAGTTGTATTTTAACACTTTCCATGCACTAGCTCTATGTCAAACTTTCAGGTAGTCACTTTTTGTGTTATTTTTTCACACACATTGTACTTTAGGCATGAATTGTCAAATCCAGTTATGGGTTACTGCCAAAAAACACCCCAAAATATGTTCAGCAACATCTTCTGAGTAAATTGATACCACCCATGTATAGGTATGTCGGGTCATTTGGGGGCTAATAGGCCTTATTTGGGGGGTGCGCATTTCAGTTTTCCAACTTGGAATTTTCACATTTCGTCATCATGCACCCATGTCCTATTTGGGACATTTTTGAAGCCGGCCAAAGTAATTTACCCCATCAAACCATATATTTTTAGAAAGGGCACACCCTAGGGTGCTTCAAAGAGTTGTATTTTAACACTTTCCATGCACTAGCTCTATGTCAAACTTTCAGGTAGTCACTTTTTGTGTTATTTTTTCACACACATTGTACTTTAGGCATGAATTGTCAAATCCAGTTATGGGTTACTGCCAAAAAACACCCCAAAATATGTTCAGCAACATCTTCTGAGTAAATTGATACCACCCATGTATAGGTATGTCGGGTCATTTGGGGCTAATAGGCCTTATTTGGGGGGTGCGCATTTCAGTTTTCCAACTTGGAATTTTCACATTTCGTCATCATGCACCCATGTCCTATTTGGGACATTTTTGAAGCCGGCCAAAGTAATTTACCCCCATCAAACCATATATTTTTAGAAAGGGCACACCCTAGGGTGCTTCAAAGAGTTGTATTTTAACACTTTCCATGCACTAGCTCTATGTCAAACTTTCAGGTAGTCACTTTTTGTGTTATTTTTTCACACACATTGTACTTTAGGCATGAATTGTCAAATCCAGTTATGGGTTACTGCCAAAAAACACCCCAAAATATGTTCAGCAACATCTTCTGAGTAAATTGATACCACCCATGTATAGGTATGTCGGGTCATTTGGGGGCTAATAGGCCTTATTTGGGGGGTGCGCATTTCAGTTTTCCAACTTGGAATTTTCACATTTCGTCATCATGCACCCATGTCCTATTTGGGACATTTTTGAAGCCGGCCAAAGTAATTTACCCCCATCAAACCATATATTTTTAGAAAGGGCACACCCTAGGGTGCTTCAAAGAGTTGTATTTTAACACTTTCCATGCACTAGCTCTATGTCAAACTTTCAGGTAGTCACTTTTTGTGTTATTTTTTCACACACATTGTACTTTAGGCATGAATTGTCAAATCCAGTTATGGGTTACTGCCAAAAAACACCCCAAAATATGTTCAGCAACATCTTCTGAGTAAATTGATACCACCCATGTATAGGTATGTCGGGTCATTTGGGGGCTAATAGGCCTTATTTGGGGGGTGCGCATTTCAGTTTTCCAACTTGGAATTTTCACATTTCGTCATCATGCACCCATGTCCTATTTGGGACATTTTTGAAGCCGGCCAAAGTAATTTACCCCCATCAAACCATATATTTTTAGAAAGGGCACACCCTAGGGTGCTTCAAAGAGTTGTATTTTAACACTTTCCATGCACTAGCTCTATGTCAAACTTTCAGGTAGTCACTTTTTGTGTTATTTTTTCACACACATTGTACTTTAGGCATGAATTGTCAAATCCAGTTATGGGTTACTGCCAAAAAACACCCCAAAATATGTTCAGCAACATCTTCTGAGTAAATTGATACCACCCATGTATAGGTATGTCGGGTCATTTGGGGGCTAATAGGCCTTATTTGGGGGGTGCGCATTTCAGTTTTCCAACTTGGAATTTTCACATTTCGTCATCATGCACCCATGTCCTATTTGGGACATTTTGAAGCCGGCCAAAGTAATTTACCCCCATCAAACCATATATTTTTAGAAAGGGCACACCCTAGGGTGCTTCAAAGAGTTGTATTTTAACACTTTCCATGCACTAGCTCTATGTCAAACTTTCAGGTAGTCACTTTTTGTGTTATTTTTTCACACACATTGTACTTTAGGCATGAATTGTCAAATCCAGTTATGGGTTACTGCCAAAAAAACACCCCAAAATATGTTCAGCAACATCTTCTGAGTAAATTGATACCACCCATGTATAGGTATGTCGGGTCATTTGGGGGCTAATAGGCCTTATTTGGGGGGTGCGCATTTCAGTTTTCCAACTTGGAATTTTCACATTTCGTCATCATGCACCCATGTCCTATTTGGGACATTTTTGAAGCCGGCCAAAGTAATTTACCCCCATCAAACCATATATTTTTAGAAAGGGCACACCCTAGGGTGCTTCAAAGAGTTGTATTTTAACACTTTCCATGCACTAGCTCTATGTCAAACTTTCAGGTAGTCACTTTTTGGTGTTATTTTTTCACACACATTGTACTTTAGGCATGAATTGTCAAATCCAGTTATGGGTTACTGCCAAAAAAACACCCCAAAATATGTTCAGCAACATCTTCTGAGTAAATTGATACCACCCATGTATAGGTATGTCGGGTCATTTGGGGCTAATAGGCCTTATTTGGGGGGTGCGCATTTCAGTTTTCCAACTTGGAATTTTCACATTTCGTCATCATGCACCCATGTCCTATTTGGGACATTTTTGAAGCCGGCCAAAGTAATTTACCCCCATCAAACCATATATTTTTAGAAAGGGCACACCCTAGGGTGCTTCAAAGAGTTGTATTTTAACACTTTCCATGCACTAGCTCTATGTCAAACTTTCAGGTAGTCACTTTTTGTGTTTTTTTCACACACATTGTACTTTAGGCATGAATTGTCAAATCCAGTTATGGGTTACTGCCAAAAAACACCCCAAAATATGTTCAGCAACATCTTCTGAGTAAATTGATACCACCCATGTATAGGTATGTCGGGTCATTTGGGGCTAATAGGCCTTATTTGGGGGGTGCGCATTTCAGTTTTCCAACTTGGAATTTTCACATTTCGTCATCATGCACCCATGTCCTATTTGGGACATTTTTGAAGCCGGCCAAAGTAATTTACCCCCATCAAACCATATATTTTTAGAAAGGGCACACCCTAGGGTGCTTCAAAGAGTTGTATTTTAACACTTTCCATGCACTAGCTCTATGTCAAACTTTCAGGTAGTCACTTTTTGGGTTATTTTTTCACACACATTGTACTTTAGGCATGAATTGTCAAATCCAGTTATGGGTTACTGCCAAAAAACACCCCAAAATATGTTCAGCAACATCTTCTGAGTAAATTGATACCACCCATGTATAGGTATGTCGGGTCATTTGGGGGCTAATAGGCCTTATTGGGGGGTGCGCATTTCAGTTTTCCAACTTGGAATTTTCACATTTCGTCATCATGCACCCATGTCCTATTTGGGACATTTTTGAAGCCGGCCAAAGTAATTTACCCCCATCAAACCATATATTTTTAGAAAGGGCACACCCTAGGGTGCTTCAAAGAGTTGTATTTTAACACTTTCCATGCACTAGCTCTATGTCAAACTTTCAGGTAGTCACTTTTTGTGTTATTTTTTCACACACATTGTACTTTAGGCATGAATTGTCAAATCCAGTTATGGGTTACTGCCAAAACACCCCAAAATATGTTCAGCAACATCTTCTGAGTAAATTGATACCACCCATGTATAGGTATGTCGGGTCATTTGGGGGCTAATAGGCCTTATTTGGGGGGTGCGCATTTCAGTTTTCCAACTTGGAATTTTCACATTTCGTCATCATGCACCCATGTCCTATTTGGGACATTTTTGAAGCCGGCCAAAGTAATTTACCCCCATCAAACCATATATTTTTAGAAAGGGCACACCCTAGGGTGCTTCAAAGAGTTGTATTTTAACACTTTCCATGCACTAGCTCTATGTCAAACTTTCAGGTAGTCACTTTTTGTGTTATTTTTTCACACACATTGTACTTTAGGCATGAATTGTCAAATCCAGTTATGGGTTACTGCCAAAAAACACCCCAAAATATGTTCAGCAACATCTTCTGAGTAAATTGATACCACCCATGTATAGGTATGTCGGGTCATTTGGGGGCTAATAGGCCTTATTTGGGGGGTGCGCATTTCAGTTTTCCAACTTGGAATTTTCACATTTCGTCATCATGCACCCATGTCCTATTTGGACATTTTTGAAGCCGGCCAAAGTAATTTACCCCCATCAAACCATATATTTTTAGAAAGGGCACACCCTAGGGTGCTTCAAAGAGTTGTATTTTAACACTTTCCATGCACTAGCTCTATGTCAAACTTTCAGGTAGTCACTTTTTGTGTTATTTTTTTCACACACATTGTACTTTAGGCATGAATTGTCAAATCCAGTTATGGGTTACTGCCAAAAAACACCCCAAAATATGTTCAGCAACATCTTCTGAGTAAATTGATACCACCCATGTATAGGTATGTCGGGTCATTTGGGGGCTAATAGGCCTTATTTGGGGGGTGCGCATTTCAGTTTTCCAACTTGGAATTTTCACATTTCGTCATCATGCACCCATGTCCTATTTGGGACATTTTTGAAGCCGGCCAAAGTAATTTACCCCCATCAAACCATATATTTTTAGAAAGGGCACACCCTAGGGTGCTTCAAAGAGTTGTATTTTAACACTTTCCATGCACTAGCTCTATGTCAAACTTTCAGGTAGTCACTTTTGGTGTTATTTTTTCACACACATTGTACTTTAGGCATGAATTGTCAAATCCAGTTATGGGTTACTGCCAAAAAACACCCCAAAATATGTTCAGCAACATCTTCTGAGTAAATTGATACCACCCATGTATAGGTATGTCGGGTCATTTGGGGGCTAATAGGCCTTATTTGGGGGGTGCGCATTTCAGTTTTCCAACTTGGAATTTTCACATTTCGTCATCATGCACCCATGTCCTATTTGGGACATTTTTGAAGCCGGCCAAAGTAATTTACCCCCATCAAACCATATATTTTTAGAAAGGGCACACCCTAGGGTGCTTCAAAGAGTTGTATTTTAACACTTTCCATGCACTAGCTCTATGTCAAACTTTCAGGTAGTCACTTTTGTGTTATTTTTCACACACATTGTACTTTAGGCATGAATTGTCAAATCCAGTTATGGGTTACTGCCAAAAAACACCCCAAAATATGTTCAGCAACATCTTCTGAGTAAATTGATACCACCCATGTATAGGTATGTCGGGTCATTTGGGGGCTAATAGGCCTTATTTGGGGGGTGCGCATTTCAGTTTCCAACTTGGAATTTTCACATTTCGTCATCATGCACCCATGTCCTATTTGGGACATTTTTGAAGCCGGCCAAAGTAATTTACCCCCATCAAACCATATATTTTTTTAGAAAGGGCACACCCTGGGGTGCTTCAAAGAGTTGTATTTTAACACTTTCCATGCACTAGCTCTATGTCAAACTTTCAGGTAGTCACTTTTTGTGTTATTTTTTCACACACATTGTACTTTAGGCATGAATTGTCAAATCCAGTTATGGGTTACTGCCAAAAAACACCCCAAAATATGTTCAGCAACATCTTCTGAGTAAATTGATACCACCCATATATAGATTTGTTCTGTTGTTTTTGGGGGGTGCTACGCCCAATCTTTGACATTGTGCTTGTCAATTTTCTTAATTTGCTTTATCTTCTTTTAGGGCCTTTTTACATACCCCAGTTTTATGAACGGCATATATTTGGTAAGCTAACACCCAAAGTATTGTAAATGGAGTGTTTTTATGCTATGGATGCATCCGTTTGCTCCAAACAAATTGGATACTGTTTGGTGGTCATTTTTCATTTTACACCCACATTCAGTTTTGGACTGTGATTTAGGAGACACTGTTATTTGTTACTGCATGAAAACTCTCCAGGTTGTTTTCTGCAAGGTCTCCTGAGTACACCCATGCCCCCCATGCATAGGTTTGCCAGGATTTTGGAAGGTTCAAATACAATTTTTATGACTTTGTCATTGGAGTTGAAATTGAGATTATTTCTTCAGCTAGGCCTAGCTTTGGTTTTGGGTCTACCGCATACCCCAGTTTGAATTATTGCCAGAAAATTGTTTATATTTGTTATGTTGACACCCCAAGGTATTGCATATGGAGTGCTTTGATGCCATGGATGCAACGGTTTTAGCCCAAAACATTTGAGAAGGTGTGTGGTGTAATTTTTCAATTTTCAGATTTTTACGCCCACATTAGATTTGGACTGTGATTTAGGAGACACTGTTATTTGTACTGCATGAAAACTCTCCAGGTTGTTTTCTGCAAGGTCTCCTGAGTACACCCATGCCCCCCATGCATAGGTTTGCCAGGATTTTGGGAAGGTTCAAATACACATTTTATGACTTTGTCATTGGAGTTGAAATTGAGATTATTTCTTCAGCTAGGCCTAGCTTTGGTTTTGGGTCTACCGCGTACCCCAGTTTGAATTATTGCCAGAAAATTGTTTATATTTGTTATGTTGACACCCCAAGGTATTGCATATGGAGTGCTTTGATGCCATGGATGCAACGGTTTTAGCCCAAAACATTTGAGAAGGTGTGTGGTGTAATTTTTCAATTTTCAGATTTTTACGCCCACATTAGATTTGGACTGTGATTTAGGAGACACTGTTATTGTTACTGCATGAAAACTCTCCAGGTTGTTTTCTGCAAGGTCTCCTGAGTACACCATGCCCCCCATGCATAGGTTTGCCAGGATTTTGGAAGGTTCAAATACAATTTTTATGACTTTGTCATTGGAGTTGAAATTGAGATCATTTCTTCAGCTAGGCCTAGCTTTGGTTTTGGGTCTACCGCGTACCCCAGTTTGAATTATTGCCAGAAAATTGTTTATATTTGTTATGTTGACACCCCAAGGTATTGCATATGGAGTGCTTTGATGCCATGGATGCAACGGTTTTAGCCCAAAACATTTGAGAAGGTGTGTGGTGTAATTTTCAATTTCAGATTTTTACGCCCACATTAGATTTGGACTGTGATTTAGGAGACACTGTTATTGTTACTGCATGAAAACTCTCCAGGTTGTTTTCTGCAAGGTCTCCTGAGTACACCCATGCCCCCATGCATAGGTTTGCCAGGATTTTGGGAAGGTTCAAATACAATTTTTATGACTTTGTCATTGGAGTTGAAATTGAGATCATTTCTTCAGCTAGGCCTAGCTTTGGTTTTGGTCTACCGCGTACCCCAGTTTGAATTATTGCCAGAAAATTGTTTATATTTGTTATGTTGACACCCCAAGGTATTGCATATGGAGTGCTTTGATGCCATGGATGCAACGGTTTTAGCCCAAAACATTTGAGAAGGTGTGTGGTGTAATTTTTCAATTTTCAGATTTTTACGCCCACATTAGATTTGGACTGTGATTTAGGAGACACTGTTATTGTACTGCATGAAAACTCTCCAGGTTGTTTTCTGCAAGGTCTCCTGAGTACACCCATGCCCCCCATGCATAGGTTTGCCAGGATTTGGGAAGGTTCAAATACAATTTTTATGACTTTGTCATTGGAGTTGAAATTGAGATTATTTCTTCAGCTAGGCCTAGCTTTGGTTTTGGGTCTACCGCATACCCCAGTTTGAATTATTGCCAGAAAATTGTTTATATTTGTTATGTTGACACCCCAAGGTATTGCATATGGAGTGCTTTGATGCCATGGATGCAACGGTTTTAGCCCAAAACATTTGAGAAGGTGTGTGGTGTAATTTTTCAATTTTCAGATTTTTACGCCCACATTAGATTTGGACTGTGATTTAGGAGACACTGTTGTTTGTTACTGCATGAAAACTCTCCAGGTTGTTTTCTGCAAGGTCTCCTGAGTACACCCATGCCCCCCATGCATAGGTTTGCCAGGATTTGGGAAGGTTCAAATACAATTTTTATGACTTTGTCATTGGAGTTGAAATTGAGATTATTTCTTCAGCTAGGCCTAGCTTTGGTTTTGGGTCTACCGCATACCCCAGTTTGAATTATTGCCAGAAAATTGTTTATATTTGTTATGTTGACACCCCAAGGTATTGCATATGGAGTGCTTTGATGCCATGGATGCAACGGTTTTAGCCCAAAACATTTGAGAAGGTGTGTGGTGTAATTTTTCAATTTTCAGATTTTTACGCCCACATTAGATTTGGACTGTGATTTAGGAGACACTGTTGTTTGTTACTGCATGAAAACTCTCCAGGTTGTTTTCTGCAAGGTCTCCTGAGTACACCCATGCCCCCATGCATAGGTTTGCCAGGATTTTGGGAAGGTTCAAATACAATTTTTATGACTTTGTCATTGGAGTTGAAATTGAGATTATTTCTTCAGCTAGGCCTAGCTTTGGTTTTGGGTCTACCGCATACCCCAGTTTGAATTATTGCCAGAAAATTGTTTATATTTGTTATGTTGACACCCCAAGGTATTGCATATGGAGTGCTTTGATGCCATGGATGCAACGGTTTTAGCCCAAAACATTTGAGAAGGTGTGTGGCGGTAATTTTTCAATTTTTATTTTACGCCCACATTAGATTTTGGACTGTGTACACCCTGAGTACACCCATGCCCCCCATGCATAGGTGTGCAAAATTTTGGCAAAATACAGCACCAATTGTAGAACATAAAAATGTACGAATAAAATGTAAAAGTCTGGTGCAGTAAAAGAAAAAAAAAAAACTAAACTGAACTAACTAACTGGAGTTTGAGAAAAAAATAGAAAGGAAAAAAAAAATCACAGATCACGCACAGTGTGATATATCTTGAAACAGTCCCCAAGACACAGACCGGGTTGTCCAGGGCATTCTGGGCAGTAAAAGATTGTGTCTCTCCTCTGCCCCCTCTTGAAACACACCCTGCACCTTTTTTGGGGTTTCTGTTTGCCCTCAGTAGGGGGGATTTTATAAATAAAATGCGTAGCCCCAACTCTGTCCCCCATCACCGCCCGGGGAGCAGGTGCATCCTGGTACAAAAGCCCCGAAATGACCTGGAGCTGAAACTGTAAAAAGGACAGCGTCACTCCGGGGTTTGCCTTTTTGCAGAGCAAAAAGGCATTGTGGGTTGCAATTTGCATCAGGTAAATTGCAACCTTTTTGTACCAGGCCCTTGACTTCCGCATAATCTGGTAGGGCTGGAGCAGCTGATCTGCCAGATCAACCCCACCCATATGCCGGTTATAGGCTTTGATGCACACTGGCTTCCTGATGCGCTCAGCTCTGCCACGTACAGAGACCTCCACAGACCTCTCAGTGTGGATGGTGGATAGAAGGTATACATCCTTCTTGTCTCTGTACTTGACCGCCAACAGCTCCTCTTGGCGCAGAGCTGAGGTCTCCCCCCTTTTTAACCGGGTGCGGACAAGCTGTGCTGGGAAACCTACGCGGTTCTTGCGAACAGTACCGCATGCTGCTGTATCAAAACAATACAGCAGCTTGAACAAAGGGACACTTGTATAAAAATTATCAACATACAAGTGGTACCCTTTGTTCATCAGGGGAAAAAGTAGGTCCCACACAATCTTGCCACTGGTTCCCATGTGTTCTGGCAACCTGGAGGGTCAAGGCTACTATCCTTTCCCTCGTACACCCGGAAGGCCTGAGTATACCCACTCTCGCTGTCACAGAGCTTATACACCTTCACTCCATACCTGGAGCGTTTGGAAGGAATATACTGCTTGAATCCCAGCCTTCCCTTGTATTTCATTAGGGATTCATCCACGCAGATATTCCTTCCAGGTGTATAAGCCTCTGCAAACCTGGCGGCGAAGTGGGTAATCAGGGGGCGGATTTTATACAGCCTGTCAAACTGGGGATGCTCTCTAGGAGGGCACAGGCTGTTGTCACTGAAGTGCATGAAACGCAAAATGTTTTCATACCTTCTACGTGACATTGATTGGGGGTAAATGGGGGTAGAGCAGATGGGGCTACTGCTCCAGTAGGAGCGAATTGAGGGCTTCTTTATGATGCCCATCAGCATAGTAAGTGCCCAGAATTTCAGAAATTCTGGCACATCTAGCGGGGTCCATTGCTGCCTTGCCAAGTAGGAGTCTGGCTTCGCAGCACAATGCTGATGGGCATACAGATTTGATTGGGCCACGATGTGGCCCAACAAATCATCCCCCATAAACACCTGCAAAAAACTGTGTGGCGGTAAATCCTGCAACATCAATATTGATGCCAGGATTTGCCGTGAAAGGAGGGATATCTGGCCTCTGGCGATGAGGCACTACCCACTCCTCAGCTGGAGCTGTGCGTCTCCTGCTGGCAGGTGGTGACCCAGGATCTGCATCAGAAACATCACTAGATACATCAGCCAGCGTAGATGATGTATCTAGCGACGTCTCTGAGCAGTCAGCGCGGGTCAAAATCAGGGTCGGAGTCTGACGCAGATGCCTCAGATTCTGACGCCAGGATGGCATATGCCTCCTCGGCGCTGTACACCCTCTCAGACATTATATATAATAGATTATAAAATTTATAATTATTATATATAATAAGCGGATTGTTGGTTCTTAGAAGAACCGTTGGTTTCACAAGAAAATACAAATACACCTAAATCTCTCTAAATCACTCTAAACCTGCCTCAATTCTTCAAATCTCCCTAAAATCTCTCTAAAACTGCCACAATTTCTAATCTCACTAAAATCTCTCTAAATCTGCCTCAATTTTTCTAATCTCACTAAATCTCACTAAAATCTCTAACCTGTCAAATCTGATCTCTCTCTCTCGCTCACCAAAACACAAGTGAGGAGAGGGAGGGAGAATCACAGAGGTCAGAGCCAATATTTACAAAATATTGACCTGACCTGACAAATTAGAAATTTTATTTTGATTTTTTTTTACTTCTGATTGGATGTTGCTAGCCTGCCTCTCTGATGAGGCAGGCTAGGAACATCCCACTCAGCCCCAAGATGACCCTGCCCTTAGAAGGGCAGCGCCATCTTGGCTGTCAGTTTATTTTATTTTATCGTTTTTATTCTTTTTATTTTTCTTTTTTTTTACACTTTTTTTACACTTATTTACTCTGCTGGGTGCCTTGATCCCTCGAGGCACCCAGCAGAGCACCTGATCACTTATGATCACTTTTGTACTGAGTGCCACGATACCTCGTGGCACTCAGTACTTCCTGCCGCTACCGGAAGTGATCGCTCGGGGGGAGCGATCACCGACGGACCGGCGGCAGGTAAGCATATTGCAAGGATGCCTCGATGTCGAGGCATCCCTGCAATATACACAGAGCAGCTGGAAGCGATACCGATCGCTTCCAGCGCTCTTTAGAAGTGCCGGGCACCTCTCCGGTCAAACCGGATGTTGATCGCTCCCGGGGAGCGATCACAAGGTGCCCCGGCACTTCTACCACCATTGCACGGATGCCTGGACTCCCAGGCATCCTGCAATGGGGTTTGAGCTGCTGGAAGCGATCCGATCGCTTCCAGCGCTCTTAGAAGTGCCGGGCACCTCTCCGGTCAAACCGGATGTAGATCGCTCCCGGGAGCGATCACATGGTGCCCCGGCACTTCTCAGCGCCATTGCACGGATGCCTGGACTCCCAGGCATCCTGCAATGGCGTTTGAGCTGCTGGAAGCGATCCGATCGCTTCCAGCAGCTCAAAAAAACGGCAGGACGTACCATGTACGTCAGCGGGTCTAAGAGAGACCCGCTGCAATGACGTACATGGTACGTCCGCGGTCGGGAAGGGTTAAACCATTTATTCTTTTAATTTACAGGCCAAAAAGTCTCTTTATTATTTTTTTTTAGGCATTTTTTGAGATTTTTTCGGCCAACATTTTCCCCATTTTTTTTAAATAGCTTTTTTTTCTGTAACAGTACCTTTTTATTCTATTATTCATAGGAATGTTATATAGTATTCCAGGCATTTTCGTGCAAGTAGTGTTTTTTTGCAAACAGCTTTTCATAGTCGTGGGTTGTTGTTTTACCCCGTTCGTCAGCTTCTGGCTTTTTCTGGCGGCTAGTCGGCACAGGTTGTTCGGCGATCATCGGCTTTTTTTAGACGCATTTGGTTTGCAGCGGTTATCAAATCGGGATCTGATTGTTTTCCAGTGGGTTTGCAACGGCTTAATCGGATCCAATATATTTGATTTGCGCGGTTGATATTTGTTGTATTTTTTTTACTCATCACTTTTGGAATTTACAAAATAATTTAAAACAATCGCATTTAGTGTAATATTGGTAAGAATAAAAATAAAGGGGGACATACTCATAGGTAAGAACTTTGGAACGCGTTCATAGAAAACAAAGTTAACAAATACCTGCACTGTAGAGAAAGATAACTGTATACTTTAATGTAGGGATCAGCAGCGGGCCCTCCAGATGTTTTGAAGCTACATCCTCATGATGCTTAGGTAATCATTAGCTGTCTGAGCCTCATGGAAATGTAAGTTCCAAGAAATTCGGTTAGGCAAAAATGCTTACCCCTGCTTTTAAAATTTTACCAGCAGAGCTATTAATACGAGATGTTGGTTTAAATTGAGCAGGTAATAGACAGCCGCAAAGAATTAGCACCTCTTGGTGCTTTTTATGTTTTTTTTGCTTTTTAGCAGGTCCCTTTTTCCCAAAAAAAAGCCCAATCAAATGATTGAAAAAACTACCTTTATATTTCTGCCTTCTGCATTGGCATCCTCCAATTGGATATTTAGTATGCTCTCCTCTATATTATATGACCATAATATTCATACAGGGAGCAAAATTATAGAACCGTAGGATATTGTACTATATAGTAACATAATAACACGTGTAACAGGATTTGGATAAGAAGCAGTTATCACTATTACAGTTTAATTTATCAAATCAGATAAATTCAGTCGCAGAACGAACGGGTAGGGGATGCAACATGTGTGAATCAAACTGTACATGGCAGTTGATAGAGTCTCTGCCTGCACATACACAGCACTGGTGGATCAGGAATTCGTTTCAGAGCTTGTCAGAGGAGGTGTGGAATTGAATGAGGAAAGCATAAATCTCTTCCTTTGGTGCCTGACAGTGAAGGGACAGAGTTAGCCCTGGAGGCAGGTTGAAAGACCACTTGCACAAAAGAAATCTATTCAAGGAACATTAGTTGATTGGAATGATTCTTTAAATATTTAAAAGGTTTTATTTTGGTTTCAGCAGATTTGTATTGAAGGAGTTGCTCTGTGTACCAGTGCAGCAATGAGTCCTAATTAAATTCATGGTACAATAACTTATTTGTCATGACAACCCCCTCTTTGATTGCTACCCAACTTAGGACTCTATTCTATAGTTGGTGTAAACTTAACCATAGTTGTTCTAAACTTAACAACTCCATAGATTCTAACAGCTCTGATTAAGTTTACACCAATTTTGGAATAGGACCCTTAACCCCTTAGTAACCGGGCAGTTTTACAAAAATCTGTCCGAAAGTGCCCGCTGCTGTTTTTATGTTTCTGCGCGGTTTGTGATGAGGTCAAATTTTCCTCTTACTCGATTATGCAACCCAAACATATTATATACCATTTTTCCCACCATTAAATGGACTTTCTAAAGATGCCATTATTTCCATCATATCGTATAATGTCCTTTAAAGAAAATATGAAAAAAATGGAAAAAACACACTTCTGCATTGGCATCTCCTAATTTGATATTTAGTATGCCTCGTTAATGATGTCATCGCACCTGCGGACCCCCTGAAAACGTGGGGCAGACTTCCAGCCTGCCAGACTGCCGAGGGAACCCAGACAGAGAGGTGAGTATAGGGAGGGAGGTTTGGAAACCGTGACATGCATAGTATGTCCGCGGTTGTTATGGGGATTTCCCCACAGGACGTAAAGGGTTAAAAACCAGTCACCGCTTTAACCCTTTCGCTGCTGAGGCATTTCCCACCTCTGTGCTGAGGCCATTTTTACCAGTTTTGCTCATCATGTTTAAACGTGTTTTGAAGGCTTATTTTAGTATATGACCCAGACATATTATATATCGTTCTTTCCGGCAGACTTGGCAGATTCATAATATGTCATTATTATATGTATACGTCATGTCCTGTCTTATATTATAACAAAAAATGCAATAAAATATGAATTTTCAATAATTTACAACGTGTAAAGTGTTTTTTTTTTCACATTTTAACATGCGAGCAATTGCGGTTATATTTTGTATGGGGTGCGCTTGTTAAAAAATTAGAAATGGGGTCTCATTACATTTTTTTTGGGGAAAATTATGCGATTTTTAACAAACGCACCGCATACAAAAATCGTTAGTGCAGCATCATTGTTCACATTATAATTGAAATGGGAACAATATTGCTGCATTAACGAACCAAAAAAAAGATAAAAAATTGTTTATTTTTTTTATATAATTTTTTTTAAAACATTTTTTTATTTTTATTTTTATTTTTTATTTTTTTTTAAAAAACTTTTTTCATAGTCATGTTTGGTATTGTTGGAACGGCCATGCTCTGGCCGATCCAACAGTACCAAACATTAACCCCTAGCTGCCACGGATCGGGAGATAGGGGGTTCATTGGAACCCCCTATCTCCACCATTGGTGGCAGTTAGGGGTTAACTCCAGTACTGGCGTCATCGTGCTATGCACGATGACGCCAGTCCTCAGGGGGCATTCCCGGGAGCTTGGCCGACATGGGGTTAATTCCAGGTACCATTAGGAAGGGCAGGCTGTGCCCTTCCAAACGGTGCCTGGATTAACCCCCTGCACCCCGGCGATCGGGAGGGAGAGAGGTCCGATGGACCTCCCCCCTCCCTTTCAGGCGCCTCCTCCACACACGCTGGGGGCGCCTGAATTAGATGTCATCGCGCCGCCGGTGTTTTTTTTTGCCGGGGAGTCGCCTGGACATATCGTCATCGCGCATATTTGGCGAATTGCCACCTTTTTGAATTGCTGAATTGGCACAAAATTGCACTGTGCAATTCGGTGGCCAATTCAGCTCTATTTGAATAACCCCTTTAATCTGTTTGTACAAACACACAAATATGACAGGATCGTAAGAACAACATGAGAAAACACATACAGGGTAATTCAAAGAGATCCGAATGGCTGGAGAAAGGTAACCGAACACTGAAAATCAGCGTAACCAGAGAGCAGGCAATTCGCCAAATCCTGGCGAATTGCCTGCACATACGGTGCCTGTTCGGTGCCTGTTCGAGGGCAGTGAAATCCCCATAAAAAAGCACTGCTTCGGCTATTCAGAGAGCACAAACCAGCAGTGAAAGGTTCCCGGAATGCCCTGCCATTCGGTGGTTTAATTCGGCAAGTTTATTCAGGCGAATCCCATAGGCTTCAATGTTAAAAATATTCCCGTTTTAATTCAGTATCTAATAAACCATTCATTATAAAATTCTGCAGTAAAGAGTCTCTTTATAGATTTTTTACGATATTTTAAGCATTTTTCTGGATTTTTTTTTAACCACTTGGCTGCTATGGACGTGCTCAGCGCGTCCAGCCCAGTGGTTCTCCTGTGCTATGGATGCGCTGAGCGCGTCCATGATCAGGAGGCAGCAATCCGCCGGATTCCGGTGGATTGCTGCGTCCCCCCCGGTGCGGGCTGACATCTTGGATGTCAGCCCAGCACTCCGGGACCCCGGCGGACCAATTAGATGTCATCGCGGCGGCGCGATGACATCTAATTCAGGCACCCCCCCCCCCGCATGTGCGGAGGAGGCACCTGAAAGGGAGGTCCTTCGGACCTCTCTCCCTCCCAATCGCCGGGGAGCAGGGGGTTAATACAGGCACCGTTTGGAAAGGCACAGCCTGCCCTTCCAAA